>NWSH02000296.1:10519912-10531133 GCA_002382865.2 Heliothis virescens | reverse complement strand
TTATTCTCATTTTCATCCACGAAGTATTCCCAAAGTCACCCACGACAAAAATATTAAATTAAAATTAGAATTAAAGCGTTTCCCAATTTGCCCCACGACCTTAAAATTGAAAAAGAATTTTGTATTTCCGAAAACAAATAATACAATGGGTTAGTTCTCAAATTGCTCCACACGTTTTCCTCAAAGATTTATAAAAATAAATATTATATTTAAATAACATTTAAGCAATCATCTCCGTAGACTTCTGCTATCCTAGTACTTGTCGTCACTAATAACGATTAAATTTTAACCCTTTATTTTTATTTTTGGCCATTATTTCGCTAAGGTAAGTCGCTTATGCATCTTCTTCCAATTCAGTTCTGATTCCCTAGTACTTAGCTGAATGTCCATCGATATTTAATACGAAACTTTATGATGTTCTAAATGTTTCATCGTATATGCGTTTAAAAGAATAAACCACCTATCTTATTCAGTTGTCACGACGCATAACATTTTAAAGTACCTTTTTACTGTAATATTTATTTCTGAATAAAAATGCCGTGGATGCATTTGGGAACCGATGTTTGCGTTTCAAAAGTTTGCTAAACAAAAGAATGGGGCAGTTTGAGAATAACCCAGTATTTGACAGGTACGAAAAAAATGAACGTTTTAAGTAAAATCTTTCTTTTTTTATGTATTCGTATTTTTTTATTGTTTTTAAGATGTATTCTGTTATTCAGGGCGGAGACGAATCCAACGAACCAAAAACCATGAAAATCGGTCCAGCAGATCTCGAGTTATAAGTGTTTGAACAAACCCGACTTTCTTTTATATATATAGATATACACTCTCAGTATGTCAAGAAAGGTGATAAGGTTATTTCAAAAACTATATGATCGCAAAATTGTGTTTACAGTAATAAAATTAATGATTGTTATTACATAAAGTCTTTCCTCGAGCGATTAATAACTGTTGCTGGGATTTCACATTTTGCATTTTTGCAGAATGATTGGATGATTGGACTAGCAATGTTTGCTTAATCTAAAAGACAGAAAACAGACGAATATTTTGTGATAGGCTACTTTTGTTCTCCCTTCAAGATGTACATATTTTTTAGGTCTTTTTAAGGGTAGCAGCACACATATCAAAATCGGTAAGGTATCGTCACAGTATCAACTGGAACGTTCAGTATCATTTGTATCAGACCATATACTATACTAATTGGTATCGTATTATAAACAACTCGTCTCAGGACAATATGGTGATATGGGCAATACGTTTATACATTAGCTTCTACCAGCGGTTTCAACCGCGTCCCGTGAGAACTACTCGGCGCGTCGGGCTAAAAAGTCTATAGCCTTCCTCGATAAATAGGCTATCTAACGCTGAATTTTTCAAACCGGACCATTAGTTCCTAGAGCGCGTTCAAACAAACTCAGCTTTTCAGCTTTATAATATTAGTATAGATTTCCGATTCGATATTTATGTTATGCTACAATCTTAAAACCCACCCATATACAGACGACAATAGAACAACCTACCCTAATCTGTCAAATTTTACCAATCGAATATTAACCTTCCACTATTGTGATAAGGTTGAAATCTATTGCAGAAATTTGACAGATTGAGGTAGGTCGATGTAGCTTCTGGAACCTTTCATGTATCAGGGCCGGACATCTTTCAAACAATTACAAAACTACACACATTCATAAACTCAAATTGCTTCACAACATATTATACTTAAAGAACACATAACATCAATTAAAAACTCAACAGCCATAACGGTCAACGAACCCTAGCAATGATAAGAACTTCAAATAAACAATTATTTGCGAAGGAAAAGGAAACTCTTTATGATAATCAGAGATGCGTGAATTGAAATGTGGCAATCTATTTGTCCGTGGTATTGTTGCGCTTGGTGCAATGGCGATCACGCGGAACGGAGGTTTGGAGTAATTTTTAAGCAGTTTTTTTTTAAGTAAATGGTGTTATTTGTGTGCTCTAAAAAGTATCTGAGGGTAAAGGAGAGACTTAGTATCCATAATAACTTGGACCTTAACAGCTTGATAACGGAAAATATAAGATTATTTTGGTACAATATCTCATTCATAGAACGCCAAAATTGGTTTCCAGGCCCAGAATTAGGTTTCTCCTTATTCGAATATCTACAAGATATAAATGTGCATCATGGATTGTCTTTGTTATGATGATTGGAATTTAATGATTTCATGTGACCATTTTATTAGATTACAGCTCCACCGGATAAATATGTATATTATAGCCTTCCTCGATAAATGGACAATCAAATACTGAAATACTTTTTAGGATTAGTAATTCCTGAGATAAGCGCGTTCTAACAAACGAACTCTTCAACTGTAGCATATTAGTAAAAAAAGTCATTCCCCGGTTTTAGTCGCATTTTTTAAAAGAATAAGATACATTCCTTTACTTTTCCAAATTTTATTTAAATCGTTTTGAAATGTATTTAAATTAAACAGATTCTTTTAAAATTAACTGAGTTAATTTCAATCCTATCATTCAAGGGCAATTACTCAATGAAAGGAACCATCATTAAAACAAACGTATAAAATATCTAATAATATCCCAATTACGAAATAAAGATAATTTATCATAATTTTATTTCAAGCAAACATTACAACTGCTAGAAAAATATATTTACTAATAGTTACAAAATTGCTTTATTACGACAATATTAAAGTTTTTATTTTGGATAACATGTAAAAGATATACTAATTAGTTTATTATACCTATTTAACTTTTGCATATTTATTTTATCAAAGAATAGAATCTCAAAAATTATTTTTGTGTACTAGTTCATTTGCAAACTTTTTTCATATCAAGTATTGCTTATATAAATTACTATTTAATTATCATCATCGTCAGCCTTTTTGTCGTTCCACTAGTGGGCACAGGCCTCCTCTCACTCAGAGAAGGATTGAGCGTTAATCACCAAGCTTGCTCAATGCGGGTTGGTGCTTTCAGACTTTATTGTCCAGGTTTCCTCAAGATGTTTTCCTTCACGTTTTAATCAGTCATTGGTGTCTAAGATATACTTAGGAAGTACATACATACAAAACTTGGAAAAGTTGCATTGGTATTTGCCTGATCTTAAACCCACGCACACTTACTTGAGAGGTTGGTAGTTTAACCAGTAGGCCACCACGATTTTGTCTATGCTAATATATAAAGAGGAAAGATTTGTTTGTTTGTATATACGAATAGGCTCCGGATCTACTGAACCGATTCGAATAATTCTTTCACTTTTGCGAAGCTACATTATTCCCGAGTAACTTAAAGCTATATTTTATTCGAGTACGGGCAGTGTTTCCCACGGGAAGCGAGCGAAACTACGAGAAAACCGTTAGTCCCCTATGTACATATTACTCAGCTAGTATTTTGCTTAGTGTACGCAAGGAAACGTCATTTACTTGTTAATTAACCCAACACGATGCAACCCGCTTGTCTTTGCTATGACGAATGCCTTCCTTCCTGCAAACTGCTTGCAAGTAAATTATGCTGTAAGTTTTTTTAAAGTAAATTAATTAGGAATTACTTTTCAATTGAGAAATAATATTATTATGAATTTGTGTATTTCTGGTGGTGTTTTAGAAGTCCAGAGAATTTAAATATTGAGAAAGGTAATGAAGATAGACTAATGAGTTTCTATAGGATGCGAGTGAAACTATTAGCAGAAACTATTTGACATGCTAAAAGTTTTGTACCTACATTTTGTACAAAAACTTCAATTGAAAAATCTAGGTACTCTCTGTATTCCCTCACTCTCATTGCCCAATGGGACGGCAATCCGACACGACCGGAGAGAGATCAGGGCCGACATTAGCGTGCTCTCCGATGCACGGGTGTATCAATTACCAACATCCAGACACCGGGCTGTTTTGTAAAAGTTTCTTTTACACTTCTTCAATACAGTTTCAGGCCGATCCGGGAATCGAACCTTAGACTCCGTACATGCGACTACTAGACCAACAACACTTCTACATAACAGATTTATCTCAAAAAACAATATCTGGAAGTGCTAATTTTTCAAAGGTTTTTCTTCTTTTTTTGTTATCTGAAATTACAGTCTCATTTCTGTCTGTCTAGACGTTATAACCTTAGGAACCTAAATCTGATTAGACAGCTAGACATTTGTTATGTAATGTAACATATATGATTGTTTTACGTAATGGAATAAAAAGGAAATTGCGAAAGAAATTAGTATTTCTCTATTTCTTGTGAGGTACATGAAATGTCTTGATTTGATGTGTTTTTTTGTTGTTATTATTGTATTTATATTTTTGTTTTACTGGCTCTTTCACGTGGTTACACCTACATAACGAGAAAACTTCCCACACCCGGATAATGGTCCAGTGGTCGCATAGCCGACTGCTGTGCACGAGGTCTCCTAGCCGATTGCCGGCCACGGCGGCTTTTCTCATATTAGGAGATCAGCCAGCTGCGCAGGACATATTATAATGCACAAGCATTTGCGCAGACACAGGTGCACTCCCTATTCCCTCACTCTCATAATCCAAAGGGACGGCAAGCCGACACGACCGGTCAGAGATCAGGCACACGGGTGAATCAATCACCAACTTCCATCTCTGGGCTGCTTTGTTAAAGTTTCTAAAACCCTCAAAGGGATTTCGGCCCGTCCCGGGAATCGAACCCGAGACCTCGTGCTCAGCAGTCGGCTATGCGACAACTAGACCAACGCTGCTCTTATGTTTTCGGAGACAGAAATGTATAAATTCATTGCGAGTTAAATACGTACCAAACCCTATGCATGCCTAAGCTGCTACACAATTGACAAGATAAGAAGCGGTAATAAGTGAAATAAATTGATATTTGCTACCATGACCAATTTCCGATCTCAAGGACATCTTAAACAGACCAGACTAAAATTACACGAATAGAAACCATGATTTTAATTTCTTTTTTTCTATAACAATCACCTCAGGGTTTCACTTTCCCTTGACCTCCATACATTTCATCAACATCCATCTGATTTTCATACTACATACCACTTACGACAATAAAGCAAATATTAAGAGCACACATGAGCAATTTGAATCTTATTACGTAAACCACAAGGTTTCTTTTAAACTGTGTCGTAATTTAGAGTAAACATAGTCTTTGTTGCCTTGGTTTAAGTTGCATTCGTAATTAGAGTTGAGAAATTTAAGAAAGATGTTTTTCGTGCGCTTTTGTAGGGTAATCAAATAAATGGGGTTTCCTTGACATGGTTTAAAGGGACAATAGTTTAAACGACCGTTTGGAAGAGCTTCTTGTGGAACTCGTTTGTAGAAGTATTTAGTTTACTGTCAATAGCTTTTTTGCTAGCAGGCTTTATTTAGCATTTTATTTCTAACAGAATGTTAGAATTTATAGATACACTTTAGTGATTTTAGCTAATTAAAAAGATAATAAATATTTTTTCAGTTACCTCCTTTGTAAATACCTATATATACAGGGAATTAATGAAAAGATATGCAATGATAACCATATTAAGTATTTAATCACCTAATTTTAACGACACACATTTCTGACCTTTGAAAATGGCAATAGCAAAATGTGCTGAATTATTTTGTTGGTTATTTTTTTATGAGTATTTTATAACACTGTGGGTATACAGATAAGAACTGATTACTACATATTTTTACGGGTATTTTTGTAAAACCTTGTTTACCATGATAACTGGCAAATAAACAATCGATTCCATTTCACCTATAAACTCAACATTCTATATCACCTTTAGACTCTTTCTTTTCCTTTCAGGTACCTCGGCACCGACACACAACTGTTCCTCATAACCCTGGTGATGCTGCTCATCATCTGGAGATGGCCAAGGAGTGGAGTACCAGTGCTGTCTGCTGTGATGGTCATCAGTCTACTCATACCCTTCCTGCAAAGTTACTTTATGAACCTCCTGCCGATAAGGGTCAGCATATTCCCAGAGTAAGTGGAGTAATTTCCATACTAGCTTCCAATAACGGATTCACCGGGTACTCGTGGGAACTACTACGCGCACTCTGATAAAAATATAGCTTTTAGCCTTCCTTGTTAAATGGGCTATCTAACATTGTAAGAATTTTTTGGATCAGTCCAGTTGTTTCTGAGATAAATGCGGTCAAACAAACAGTCACTTCAGCTTTATAATATTTTTATTGATAGATTAGTGATGTTATTGATTTTATTCTAGTGATTTTCCTACTGTGTGCATATATCCTCACACTTTATCTTCTCTTAAATTATGGCTCCATTTTGCCAGCAATATTCAGTATTTTATACACACAATTCTTAAAATAAAGATATCATCATAAAAACATTCAACAACAGATCTTACACAGGCCCTCGAGTCAAAAACGAGTAACCCTCACTTGAAGTATTTTCACACAAATATACTAACAGTACTTCAATCTCTGCTTATGCCATAATAGAAATCGTGACACACATTATTTCTGAACGTGACTTCGAACGATATCCAAAATTTTCTCTCATAACTTGCCCAACGCCCAAAACAAGAACACCGTATCTCTCAGATTTTTGCTGATGAATTTACGACTTTGTTTTCAGGTCTATAAGGGATATTTTTGGGTACAACGATACGTTTTACCACGCGTATGTTTCTGCTCAAGGCAATTGGGCTGGATATCATCTAGGAGTGCTCACTGCGTACTTCTATCATAAGGCACAACAGAAAAAATGGGATCTTAGAGAATCTATGGTAAGTTTTTTGAAAATTTTCGTATTTCAAAAAATCTGTTTCGATTTCAAATAAACAATCGTTTAACTAATTTAGTACTTTTTGAAAGTTACAAAATAAAAAAGTCATTTACGGGTGACTTTTGATCAAAATTCTATTTTTTTTTTATTATTATTGCAAGGCTCGCTAAACCATCCACGTAAAATAGTTTTATTTCAATTATAAGCCGACTGTAATTCAACAATCAAGTGTAATTCACAGTTTCTAAACAAAGAATTTGCTATAGCTGCTTTAATAAAATCAAAACTTATCTCAAACAAATTTCAACCTTAATAACAAACCCTTTAAGTTCATTTTTAAACCCTATTACAGCTGATGAAACTCCTTTGCCTGGTCTCTCTCCCCATCGCTGGTGGTACCGTCCTTATGGGATGGGACTTGCATCACCGTGAGGCATCAGCTTTTGAGTCAGCTATCTTCAACTCCTTGAACCAGAACTTCTTCGCTCTAGCCATCTGTGTCTTCATTATTGGGTACTTCTACAAGTGTAATAGTAAGTAGTTTGTTTTTATTTTTTCTAGAAGAAAGCTGGGTTCTAGTCCTAAATGAATTAATTTGTTTTTTTTTTATGTATCATTAATCAATCACCGGATCTGTAAACGTAGATACAAAATAAACATTAAGCAATGATTAATTATTTTTAAGTGAAACCTCGGCTATATCTTTGCCTGAAAATGATAATTATTTTACATGCTTGTGTTTGTTAATTTTGAGCACTTCTTATAAGCTTTATTGAAAACAATGCATTCACCAATCAAATCCTGAATTAAAACCAGTAAACCTTTGAGAGAGCACAAAAAGTAACTTCATTTAATTTTTTTTTAACCTTGCCACTCAATACAAAATTATCAAAATCTTTCCAGGAATCTACGTGGGTTCCGTAGAATGGGGTCCCGTACAGCCCCTGGGTAGGATGTCATACTGCGCCATGCTGCTGCACGCGACGGTCCTCAGGACCTATGGAGGACAGATGAGGAGATCCTTCTATGCTACTGATTATACTGCTGTGAGTATGAAATCATATGGATAACAAACGTTAAAAGGTTTTAAATACCATTTCTGATTTCAAAGAAACTTTTGTGTGATTTGCCAGATTTTTTCAACAATCTGAATTCATGTGCTGATTCGCTGAGCTATTTGTGAAGTGGCATAGTTTCTAAGGTTTAAATTATGAAAAAGAAAACATAGAATTAGAAAAGCAAAATGCAAAATCTGCATGATAATAATATTCAAATTGGAAAAGTCTCGGTTTAAACATAAGTCTCTCTTGCCTTATGGTTACTACGATATGGTGGTACCCCACGCATCCGAATATAAACTAGATTAGATTTACTCTAAGCCTTCAATGTCAAAAAGCACACAGAGACCAGAAATATTTTTTCAAATCAGTAGATTAGTTCCTGTGAAGAAACAAACAAACTCTTCACCTTTATACTATGTATTTAGAACCAATTTCATTTACAGATAATGCTCTACGCCGGCATAGTAACAACGACATATATCTTCGCCTTATTCCTTTACCTACTCGTGGAAGCCCCAGCCTGCCAGCTGCAGAAACTCCTACTAGGACCCAAGAGGAAACCTCAGGATCGAAAGGAGAAGGAAGACTCGAACGCTAATCATGTCAAACCTGGCATTTCTAACGTGTCTGTGAATACAGTCTCTACTCACATATAGATAAGGTTGCTTTTTGTATGGCTGTAGAATTTTTGGAAGTATGAGATATGAATCTTTTGTTTAGTTTTTTTCTTGTTGTTGATTGGTTTCGGAGAATTCAGCTTCTGCTAATTTGTCTTCTGATTGGATGATTTTTCCAAGCACTGCATTGTTTTCTTTTAATAGAATTATTAATAAGAAAGTGTATAAATAAGGAAGTAGTATTAGTATGTGGTGCACAAGCATTTGCGCAGTCACAGATGCACTCTCTATTCTCTTAGGGCCCGTTCAGAAATTGCGGGAACCGCGCGATTTCAGAATCGCATGGAAATCGCGCGGGTCTTATTTGTATGAGTTATTAAGTAATCGTTCAGACATAACCGCGCGGTTCCCGCATGTCTAAAATAGGGCTTACTCTCATAGCCCATGGAGGATGTCGGATTGCCGTCCCATCGACCTATAAAAAGAGGGAATAAAGAGTGCCGTAGACAGATAACGTACGCTCTCTGATGCACGGGTGTATCACCACCAACTTCCAGACTCCGGGATGCTTTGAGATTTTTTCATGAAACCCACAAAGCGATTTCGGGAAACCCGGGAAGCGAAACCAGGAACTGCGATAAGGCGGTCGCGCTATGCGACTACTAGACAAACGAGATTAGCTTTTGGGGCGGTATTCCGAACTATGAAATAATTATATACTCAAGTACCTAAGAAAGAATGTTACCATAGTCGCTTTTAAGTTTATTTACTCTTAATGCGTTTTCTTTATCCTATCTATCCATTGATTTCCAATTGACTTTAATTTGCATGCAACTATTCAATCTTTTATCGCAAAACAATGGATAGATAGATTACAGAAACCTACTATAAGTCATATATTTCTACTCATCATCATCAGCCCTTTTGTCGTCCCACTGCTGGGCACAGGCCTCCTCTTACACAGAGAAGGATTGAGCGCTAATCACCACGCTTGCTCAATGCATGGCTCAACAATATCTCCGATTTATTATATGTAGTGAATAAACTTTGTTCCCTTGATTCTATTTTATTAAGCTTTAAAATTATTTTAAACAAATCTGTGTTGTTATAAGGGTACACAGCTTGTACAATATACATCATAATATTGTCTTGCAATAGCTTTAAGTGGATCTCACACTACCCTGCACACTGTGACGCGCACCTTAATTCAGCAGTTTTGAAAGAAATTTTTATTTCTGCCGTTATAAGATTGTTATGTCAAGACAAATGCAGTCCTTAAAATTTGGAATCCTACTAAATTGATGTCTATTTGTTAAGCAAATTATCAAAATGCATAGCATGAGAACTTGGCGTTTAAAATGTGATAAACTATGTGTGAGTTGAGCCACCATTTAAGAATAACGCTAACTGAACCATTTTCAGTTCGTCGATTTGACCAATAAGCGCTATTTCACGTCTGGCTATCTTTATAGTTAAATAGTGCAACTCATCTACAGTCTATGATCGATAATGTACGTGACATCGGGTCATGGTGTATGATAGTGTGGGATCCGACTAAGCATTATGAAGGCGACAGATGTATCCTTCTGGGTCCGTACATGAATATTGGTGTATTAAAGTACATACATAGATGTTAAGAAAATGTATTATGTTCTTAAAGATAGGAAGATTTTGTACATAGTGTTAAAATAGATTACTCGTACCTACATGATGTATTTTTGTACCTAATAAATAATTTTGTATAAAATGCTTTTTTTTATATTTACCCTTTGAAGGACGTTGTAATAACAGCCGCACACACAAAAGTACCTACAATAATTAAAATGTTGTCTGTCTATCAACTATTTCCTCGGTCTCTTATTAATTTGGGAGAGCCCACAAAAATCGTTCGAGCCCACTGCAAGCATGTGTTCGTGCCTAAGTTTGAGATTGCGCTAACAATTAAAAAATCTCACACTATTTGATACTTATACGTAATCAGTACTTATCGCGATCGCCTAGCTTCAGCAATCTATACTATGAAATTAAAGAGGAAAACTTTCTATTTGTCTGTATTTCAAAAAAACCGGCCAAGTGCGAGTTGGACTCGCGCATGAAGGGTTCCGTACAATCATATATGAAAAATTAACGTATCTATTTCCTACAACTAGCCAAAATACAAACTTTTTAATTTTTTGTATTTGTTGTTGTAGCGGCAACAGAAATACATCATTTGTGAAAATTTCAGCTTTCTAGCTATCACGATTAGTGAGATACAGCGTGGAGACAGAAAGACAGACAACGAAGTCTTAGTAATAGGGTCCCGTTTTACCCTTTGGGTACGGAACCCTAAAAATACTACTACTAAATACTACAAAATTTTACATCTTTCTCACACATTTGGGGATGGTTAATCCCCAAAAAATGTGATAAAAAACCCTATTTTTACCTTCCCTCGGATTCACAAATTCCATCAATANACTACTAAATACTACAAAATTTTACATCTTTCTCACACATTTGGGGATGGTTAATCCCCAAAAAATGTGATAAAAAACCCTATTTTTACCTTCCCTCGGATTCACAAATTCCATCAATATGCAAAGCTGATGTCGGCAGCAGAATCAATATAATATTTTGTATGTCAACCGTTCTATCGATGATACGGTACTGAACACGTACACCGAGACTGATTAAGGATCTATGTTTTATGTCATTTCGGGTTTCGGAGTAAGGTCTGGAGATTCAATGCTGTTTGCGTGAATAAAAAGGGTTCATATAAAAAAAAGGTAAAAAAAACTTTTTAAGTTAAACGGTTTTATGGTAAACAGCAAAATG
>NWSH02000296.1:10500378-10515591 GCA_002382865.2 Heliothis virescens | reverse complement strand
CGTTTCTTACATTATATATTGATGCTTATATACTGACGCTTATATAATCATAATCAGTATTCCTAATTTACTACTTATTAGACCCTAAGTCCAAACCTTGGATTCGAACTCACACCTATCCCAATCATATTTGCTAGCGCAGCCTCGTTACCGACCTAGCTATGGTAGCTTACGTTAACACGTCGAAATTTTGCATTAGTATACGCGCGGGGTGTGACACTTAAAAACAGGTTACTCATATTGACATCCTTGTCTAGCATTGACTACATCTATTAACTACTCGTGGCGATGCTACCCAACATGTTATTTTTTAGCGTTGGAACATCACTCACACGGATAAATATGCGTGTGCATGTGTGTATAAGCGCTGCGGCCCGAATAGTGCACGCGATAATAGCCACAGCGGTGGAAATGGACTTTTGGACGTTGACTGTACATACAGGGAATGAGGGCAAATTAATTAATCACATAATAGAGGATCGGCAGGTTGTACGTGCGAAGTGTCGCCGATGTACTACTGATGACAACGCCGTGTGGCATGGAAGATTTCTATACTGCCGATGATATTGGTAAGGTTATGGAGAAGGTATTTTGTCAATTTTTGTAGTTAGAAAGAATTTTTGAATGCCTGAAAGTATATTTAGGTGGAAACTGCTAAAAAATAGCACTTTAATCTGTATTGTGTAGGTATGTATACTTGAATTGTCTGTTGCTGTAAAAATATAGGTGACAAAACCAACTCTTTTGCCCATACATAACATTTTGATTTTATTCCAGATAAGTTTTATTATTCTTTATTGCACTCAGAGAGATTTAATTACACACACAATACATACAGGTAATGCACAAAGGTGACTTTAACCCAGAGTTGGATTCTCTAACAGCAAACCTTAGAGTGATAGAGAGATTCGGTAGGAGGGAGTCCATAAGTGCACAACAAAATTAAAGGAACACAAAAAGTACATAGTTAAGGGATTACAAAGGGAGTTTATTTAGGTTAGTCTATTAGTCTTCTGTTAACCGTGTAAATCGCTTTGTGGGTTTTAGAAACTTTCATAAAGCAGCCCGGAGTTGGAAGTTGGTGATTGATACACTCGTGCATCGGAGAGCACGTTAATGTCGGTCCTGCGCCTGATCTCTCGCCGGTCATGTCGGATTGCCGTCCCATCGGGTTATGAGAGTGAGGGAATAGGGAGTGCACCTGTGTCTGCGCAAATGCTTGTGCACTATAATATGTTCTGCGCAGCTGGGTGATCTCCTTATATGAGAACAGCCGCCGTGGCCGATTATCGGCTAGGACGCCATAGTATGTCATGTATTGCGGTCTATTTTCCATTCTCCTTAATTTTCTAAAAATCTTTTGATATTCTCCAAACAGTAAGGTATCTTGAACATAAACACTAATTTCTTTACAAAATGTAGTTCGTAGTTCTTTTGTAATCAAAATCGATTTTACTGTGTTTAAATTTTACAAATTACAATAATGACAACTTTCTTATACCACCATCAGAAAACTTACTCAACCCAGTAATATATTGAACATGAAACCTACCCAACCGACAACCCTGTTTACATAAGATTATATTCAGTAACAAAAACATCAAAGTAATATCAATCTTAACCTAACAGCAATAAGTTTGAAAATCCCAGAGCATACAGTTAGGGTTGAGCCGTGCTACATATCGATTATCGACACACCGATTAGGGATGTCACTTGCATGGGATTTGCCTAATTCATAGTGCATGTGTCGACGCGTCACTCAGTGACGGAGTATGTGACAACGGCAGCATTTACACAGTCGCTAAGGATGTTGAAAATCTGTGTGGTGAAGGAGAGCGTTGTCAAGTATGTTTATATTTCATGAGTAGGATAAATCTGCTAAATATCACATAAAGTATTGGGACATGCTATAGCTACAATAATTTGCGCTGAACTTTTATATTGTAGATTGTGAACAGGATTTCAAAGTTGGTTAAACAATAATTATTTGTAGCTTAGCTACCGAAAATTGTTCTTCTAAATCAAGATTTTTTGTCGTGTTTAACCCAAGTTTGTCGAAGTGGTTAGATGGCACAGAGCAACGGCTAAGAGTAGGTGCTGGTCGCAGGTAGCTTCCAACCAGTCGTTTTGGAAATAAATGGTGAAGCTTATGTTTAGAAGTAGACATCCTACGATTGAAATGATTGTGATGATCATGGAATCCAGTCTTTTTCGCTAAATCTTTCAAATAAAGGTATATTCAAAATTTTATTCTTTTTTTACCACAAGGAGCTCCGTTTAACTGAGACGATCTCATAACCACTTTACACTCCGGTGTGACACTCACCCTACAGAACCCCAGTACATTGTGAGGACGACAATCAATAGATCACAGCTGGTGCTACTATATTATCGAGGAGATCCCCTAGCATGGTAGGTTTAGGTTCCATTTCAGGCATGTTAATTGAGTTATCAATTCTCAGCTCGAAGATCGGATTGATAGATATCGATTCTGTTGTGATTGCTAACAAATTCCTAACTGGGTGTGCGTCAGAGTCGCTGTCAATCTTCGTGGAATCCCTCGAAATACACATATGTGTATCGGAATCGCTGTCACTTTTCGTAGATTCCCTCAAAATACACAGAGAGTTGCTACGTATTTGCTATGATATTAGCAGTTGTCATTAGTTGCTACCAATTGATAGCCTTTGTTAGGTTTTGAAAATTAATCTTCAAACAAAGGTGAACTGTTTATAACTAACAGCTTTGTGAAATAAAGAAGTGTAAAGTTCTATGTATATATTATATATTGTATTTGGGTACGGGAAAAAATCCCCGAAACGTGGTTAAAACAGCGGGGGTTCCCCCACTGTTTTAACCACGTTCCGGGGATTTTTTTCTAGCTAGCTATATTATAATTTCTATGAAACTGTAACATATTCAGTCCCTCAATTTTTCTTTCCTAGTTTGTTAATTCAAGCCGTCCCTTGAGAACATTGGAGTACATTTGTAATCAATCAAGCTCCTTTAATTACTGGAAGAGCCTCTATTGGTACTGAAACTCAATTAATGGTGTTAAATACCTAAGTCATTAGGACCGGTAGCTTTGTTTGTTTTTCCTTGTGTTATTTAGTAAAATCTATTCAACTATTTCAGCTACATAATAGTAACATTATAAAACTGAAGAAATTTTTCTATGACTATTTGAAAGCGCTAATCTCAGGTACTACTTATCCGATTTAAAAATATATATCGAGGAGAATGAAAATATTATACAGGGAAAGGTAATAATCTACTTTTTCTCTGGTTGCGCGGAGTTGCACAATCCAGTAGTACCGCAGGCGTAAACTACTGGATTGTGATTATTCCTCGGAACGCGCCTTTTAGTTAGAAATTTATTAGAGTTGTTATCGGGACCACTACTAATAGGAGCGCTCCGAGGAATAATAAAGGAGCGCCTCATTAGGTGTGTTTCAAAACAGTGGCGCTTTAAGGAATACCTCGATTGACCGACCGGTGACTTTTGTTTAACCATCGAGCTTTACAAAATTCCGTATCTGGTAGCCTTCTCTGTTCGTTTGTCCATCAGTCCAATTACCAGGCTGGTATGCCAAAAACCGTGATAGCTAGACAGTTGAAATTTTCACAGATAATTATGGTATGAATGTGGTTATAAACAAACATAATCTTTTGCACTTTCACAGTACGGCACAAATCTAAATAGCATTTGGCCGGTTTTTATCAATTCATTACTCAGGTGAACTTAGATTCTAAAAAAGCCAAATTATCTCAAATTACGCTAACATATATCGTACCTTTAAACATAGGTTTGAAGCGTCTACAAAACGGGCCTAAATCATCCCTCAACGGGCAACTTTTAAACAAGCTTTTAAAGTAAAAAAGCCCGACTTCAACCGATATATTTTCCGAAGAAACTTTTAATGTGACGTCATTACTCTCGGAGTTTGCTTAAGGAGATCACTTACTTAACAATGTACCTGGTTTTTTTTTGAAAAATGTTACAAGTTTGGATTATATTGTTTGCTTTTTATTAAGGGGTGCCTCTATTAAAGTTGTTTAAGATTTTTGAGGAGTTATGGATGTGTATCTAGAAGAAGTATATTATAGAATTGGTTCCATAATCAAATGAAATACAGTCTACTAGACATTCCCTGTGGTTTCACCTGCATTACGCGGGAACTATTTCCCACAATCGGATAAAAATAGGTAAGTAGTTATTTCTCAGGTTCCAGAGTACATGTAGGTATATGTTGGTCCAATTATTTTAGACACAGTGTATCATTATACTTAATTATTAAAAATAGTGAAGTTTTAAATTTTTGATATTATAGTTGTTGCCTGAACATTCCATAATAATTAGGCTAAGATTGGAGAGATAAATGGTAAAGATAACCGGGTTTCTTCATAAAGCTGGAAAAGCCTATCTTTTATTAATGAATACACACAGACGTGTTTATTTAGTACACTTCTTACATTATTCGAAGAAAAACAAATCGTTACTATAAATAATTCAATAGACAACATTTTGCTATAACAATTTCGGCAGGCGTTTATCAATATTTAGTGTAACGCAAACAACTATAAAAGCTTTCTTTAATATTAATGTAGATAATGTGTAAACCTAATATTGTGTGTGTCATTACTGAATTAAGCTGTTTAGGTAATAGATTATTGAACGGCTTGATGTAATACCAAGTAAGTAATATGGAAATAAGAAAATTATGTAGACAGTGTCACAGTTTATAAAATACTAGCTGTTGTACCGCGGTTTCCCGTGGGAACTAGTGATATACAATGTACTCTGTGAACTAGTGCTACTAAAATATAGCTTATCTCACTCAGGGACAGTGTAGCTTTCCAGCAGCGAAATAAATCGGCCCAGTAGTTTCGGAGCTTTTAGGGTACATACACAGAAACAAACCAGAAAATGTTTTCTCTTTATATTAGTTTAGATTATATTATTATAGACAAGATAACGCCAGTGGTTTTATCCACGTCTCATCTAAAATACTACGCACATCCACCTAAAGTAACCTTCTCATTACGTTGGTGAAATGTACCTACTAATTTTATACTTAACATTTTTTTCAAATCGGACTGTTAGTCCCTAAAATCCGGGTCCAAACAAACTCTTCAGCTTTACAATTCTCTACAATACTCTACATAATACGAATACACAATCCCTAGATACGTGAATGAGTCTTTAAGTTACAAAATAAAAGTAACAAACCAATTCATCACTCATTATCTAATTAGCGAAATATAAGGAAGGTTATGGAAGTACTTTTTAGCCCTGTGCGCGTAGTAGTACCCCACGGGACGCGGGTGAAACCGCTGGCAGAAGCTTGTTATTAATATGATTGATATAGCAATAATTAGCTAACACTCTAACAAGAAGCAGGTGTAAATTTGCTAAGAAGATAATTTCAGGCGTTTGGTATACTTTGTGGTAATTAAATTATAATGATTTATGGCTGTAGCCATCTTGTTTCAGGTTTCAGAAATGTAATGATTAAGGAAATATGAATAAAACTTTTATTTTGGGTGTTAAATAAATAGGTATACGTAACGTTTTTGGATGGAAATGAAGTTCAAATAAATTATTATGCAAAATGTAAATAATAATAATATAATATATCGGCACACCTTTTCGCACACGGTCGGTTAGCCCCATGGTAAGCTATTAATTAGCTTGTGTTACGGGTGCTAACACAACTGATAAACTACATATAATTACGTATATACTTTTATAAATAAATATAATTGTAACACCCAGACCACAGCCAACAAACATGCTCATCACACAAATGTTGACCGTTCCGGGAATCGAACCCGGGACCATCAGTTAGGCAAATAAAATATTAAATTTTGCCCAAGATTTTGTCCGTATGCCGAAGGGACTTCACCCCGAAATCGGTTAAAACTAGCCTATTATCGGTTTCCAATAGTTAAGTCACCAACTCAAACGAAACAAACAAACATTACTTCATATAGAGTTTTATCAACCTGTCTACCTTATCCTTTTAATAAAGATAGATAAAACTTACCAAATTTTTTGGGAAAAAAAAAATCGTCAAAGACATGTTCTGCAAAGTTGGTATTTCAAGTGTAACCGCGATAAAAAGGCAACTTTATACCCCGGAAAAAGCTAAGAGATTCCAGCAATTTGTCCGTTAAATCAACCCACATTCTAACCCTGCAAAAGAAACCTCTTTATTTCACTCAACAGTCAACCCTCAAAAAACCAAAACAGCACGGAAAATTAATCCTTGGCAAGAATATTTTATTTCTGTGACATTTCAACGTCAAAAATTACTCATTTCTAATAAAGGGGCTCGTAATTTTTCTCAGTACAACTGGGAGCTTGGAGCGTTGAACCAACTGGAACCGCCATGGGCACAAATCTTTATGTGATAGGGACTGCCAGTTTACGTTACTGGGATTAAGGCACCGTGACTTGTTGACAGCTCACTCATGAATTTAAGAATACATCATCTGTCAAGCCTTTTCCTAACTATGTTGGTGTCGGCTTCCAGTCTTACTGGATACAACTGTGTACCAGTGTAAGTTTTACATGGAGTGACGGCCGATCTGACTTCCACACTGGTTGTCAGACTTTCTGGCTGCTGACGACTGCCAAAGATGTTCAAATGACGGCCGGGATCCACCAATTTATTTTGCTCACGTCATGGCAAAACCGGCTGACTATGCCAAATGTTGCTTATGATTCATCGATCCACACCGCTTTGACTTACTGCGGAATTCAATATTCTGTCTATCGCTGGATTTGCTTACAATAGGACTTTGACATTACTTGTATGGGACTAATGTCAAAATTCTATCTCTAGTAAGCAAATACAGAGATAGATAGGTTATTGGGAACGGCCGTTATTCACGAGTCTTGACTTAACACAACTGGACACACTCTTCTACATACGATTTAGCAATGTTCTCTTACCCTTTACAGATTGGAATACACGGAAATAGCGTATCCAGTAGGTTCAATTCTCCAACACCAGGAGGGATGAAAAAATAAATAAATTGCCCCCTTGGTCTTGACAGAACAGTCGTTATGTCCCATTTTTATGGGGTGCAGTTTATCAAGGGATGAGCGGGTAGGGGTTGAAAAGTTAGGCTTGAAGATGAAAGATAATGGAAGGGAAGTTTTCTTGGTATTTTGTTTATCGTGATAATTAGACTTGATAATAACCATTGTCTGTGTTAAAAGCTCTTTCTCGCTGTTGCTATCAATTTTGACTGCCTCTTTGGTCTAGTTGTCGCGCAGTGCAACTGCTGTGCACGGGGTTTCGGGTTCGATTCCCGGATTGGGCGAAAATCAATTTATGGGTAGATTTTTTACAGATTTAAAGTTAGTTTTGTATAATATAAACTAGAAAGTTCGCGAGGTTTTATTTGCGTCCTGAAATTAATTTAAATACATTTTTTTTTATCAAAAACAGTTCACAAGTTTTTCATGAGAGTAAAGTAAACAAGAAATATTCAAGAATATATAATTATTATCTAATCGCTTGTCAAACTTACTCCATAATTAATTCTCAAAAATATTTTAATTAAAATGCAAGCGGACCCATTACCAAATCCTATAATATTTTCTTCTATATATAATAACACAATTTCCTTCTATATAAAGCACCAAAAACTCTCACATACCATGTTTTCTTTTAATTGAAAACCCATTAAAATTATAATTTTAAAGTTAAAAATAAACAGCAACATGAAAGAGGAACCCTTCCTATATTTTTGGGTTTTAATTAAAAATACACAAGCTATGACATTGATAAACAAATGATATTAAATGTTTATGTTTTTGTTATAAAATATTCTGTCAATTATGGGGCTGAAAATACTGAACAATAAAACCGTCTTGTTCACCATACTAAAACTTGTATAATATTTATGTAGTCTTTTCGTTTAAAAAAAAATGGCATTTTTATCGTCCCACTACTGGGCACAGGCCTCCTCTCACACGGAGAAGGATTGAGCGTTAATCACCACGCTTGCTCAATGCGGGTTTGTGATTTCAGACTTTATAGTCCAGGTTTCCTCAAGATGTTTTCCTTCATCCTTTATCAGCCATTGGTGTCTAAGATATTAGTATAAAGTATACATACAAACATAGAAAAGTTGCATTGGTACTTGCCTGACCTGGAATCGAACCCACACACTCATACTTGAGAGGTTGGTGCTTTACCCACTAGGCCACCACGACACTTCATTCACAAGGTTTTCATTTTCACTTACTTCAAGACATCAAGAGTTTGAATCTCAGGAACTACTCGACCGATTCGATAACTTCTTCTCTGATTTGAAATCTCTGATTTTCGTAACGGTTATAATAGGTACACCTCTATACAAACAATACCAACTGCGCTAACAGAAAATACAGTGTTGCACCTACCATTTCTTAATTTTCACCTCCACCCTAAGGTAGACTGGCAGAGAACGCCTAAGGCGTTAAGTCCGCCGTTGTACATTTGTGCAAAAAGTATAAATAAATAAATAAAATATATACTGCTAGGCAACTTCAAAAGCTATCTACACTAATATAATAATATTTTTTGTTTGTTTGTTGGGAACCAAAGCATTTAAAACAACTCAATCGATATGAATAATTATTTCACCGTTGGGAAGTTACACTATCCCCGAGTAACATCCTAGGCTTCATTTTATCCGGGCACAGAAAGAAATTCCTCCAGGACGCGAGTGAAATCGTATGGAATAGCTAGTTGTTAATAAAATAGAAAACCAATAAATGATTATTCGCTCAGAGATATTGCTTCGCAACCGCATTTGTAGTGTTTGCTAAATGCTATGGAAAAGGATTTTTATTAACAACTGGCTATTCCAATCGCGTCTCGAGGGATCTACTTCTGATGCGTATAAAAAATAGCCTATGTTTTTTTCTCAAGCTGTATAAGACCTTAACCTTTCATTTTGTAATTCTGCCGTAAAAATATTTTAAAATAGGCGTTCTTTCATATTAAATTTGTACGTCCTTTTTACAGCCATAAGAAATGATTTCCTAATAAAATAATTATTTCCCATGTGTTACATGAATTTGTATGAAGAATCTTCATCCAATCGAATAACTTCAAAACGTTTTAGTTTCATTTTACGTACAGACGACAGCAAGTCAACCTACCCGAATCTGTCAAATTTTATCAATCGAACATCAAACTTCCACTATTGTGATAAGGTTGAAAATCTATTGAAGAAAGACAGATTATGGTAGGTCAATATGCTCATCTGTACCTATAATAAGCCTTAGCAAATTATTTATTGAAATAAATATTATAAAGCAGTTTCCACATTGTGTTAGCCTTCACATCGAGAGACTAACCAATAAAGAAATATTACAATTAGATGCAAACAGCAATTTTCAGTACAAGACTTATTATTTTTCTTCTTCTATTCAGTCGGAAGGAGTAATCTGTGGATAAATCAATTTTCAACAAATTATTTCATATACAGACTTGTTCCTTATTGCTGTTGATTTGGATTAAAAAGACGAATGGTCGATACGTACAATTTCAATGCTAGGCTTATATTCATGTTGAGAAGACCCCTTCATAGTAACACTAGCTTCCGCCAGCGGTTTCACCCGCATTCCGTGGAAACTACTCCAGCACCCGAATAAAAAGTAGCCTATAGCCTTCCTCGATAAATGGGTTATCTAACACTGAAAGATTTTTTCAAATAGGACCAGTAGTTCCTGAGATTAACGCGTTCAAACAAACAAACTTTTCAGGTTTATAATATTAGTAAAGATTAGATTAAAGTGTTCCGCTGTGTCCCAAAAGATCTACTTCCTTAACCTAAACAAAAGTCTATAACCTCCTCTTCGAAAAATTTACTATCAAACATTGAAAGATTTTTCCAAAACGGACCAGTAGTTTCAAAGATGAGCGCTAAACGCTTCAGCATATAGAAGCATAGATAACTTCTAGCAAACGGTTAGTGCAGGAAATAAAGTAACATAGCATTAGCAAGACTTTGTAACTAAGGTATCTAAGTAGAAATTCGTTCAGAAACAGGAGTTTTATTAGTCTTTAGTTTTCAACTTGACAATTCAATTCGTAGTGTTTAAAGTCAGACAAAGTTAAATACAATTTGTTACTATACTAAGCGTAGAGTGGTAACTGTGTTTCTGGTACAGACGACAGCACATCAAGTTACTACAATCGGTCAAATTTCTGCAATCGATTTTCAACCTTATTACAATGGAGGTAGATTAATGTTCGATTGGTAAAATTTGACAGATTCGTGTGCGTTGACCTGCTGTCGTCTGTACTTATGTCTTGCATTAGAAAGGCTAGTTACCTACTCGGCAGTCGATGTCTTGAATATTCATGGTGGTTATAAAAATCGGTTTCGGTGTCACCTGCCAAAGATGGTCAAATGACACCAAAAGATGGAGGAACCCGTCATGTCTGACGGTCACTCATCCGCGGACCGACAGCGCCAAGCATTGCATTAAGGGTCATGGCACATTGTATCGGCACGGTCACGGCACAGCAAATAACGTGTCATTAAAATTTGAACATTAAATCGTATGACGTATGATATGTTTCATAACGTCAATACAAAAAAGCCAACGGCGGGCTGTCGGCGCGCGGTTTCCTATCTAACAACTCACGTTGTTATGCAATATATCGCACCCCCGGTGCGACACTGTCACTTATGCAAAAACACAATTTTTCAGGAGAAGCATTTAAAACTTTAACATCCCATAACATTGTCATATTTGAAGATTTTTACAAGATGAAGATGATGATGATGAAGATTTATTTACACCGGGGGAGCGATATCACACGTCATACAATTTAATGTTCAAATTTAAATGACTCGTTATTTGCTGGGTTGGAGCTGTGCCGTGACCGTGCCGGTACAATGTGCCATGACCTTAAGTCTTGCATTAGAAAGGCTAGTTACCAACGCGGCAGTCGATGTCTTGAACATTCATAGTGGTTATTAAAAATCGGTTTCGGTCTCAACTGCCAAAGATGGTCAAATGACACCAAAAGACGGAGGAATTCGTCATGTCAGACGGTAACTCATCCGCGGAGCGACAGCGCCAAGCAGTGCATTAAGTCTCTTATGAACACGACCCGTAAGGGTGTTACTAGCCACCAGCTTTTTTTTTGGTGGGAAATCATCAAATGACCACCGTGGATGCAGCATGAGGGAGTGTCAGACTCTTACTGACTAAAACCCACCGTGTTCCTTCTAGAGCTCTTTGTGTACCAGGGCCGCGGTAACTCTTTCGAAACATCCCGCAGTCCCAGCAGACTCTGATCGTAGTTAGCCCCACTGGGTTTGCTGAGTCTCTTTGAGGAGTGCGTGGAACAACACCATACACCTAGCCACGAGCCACCTATCTCCTGGTAAATAATACCTATATAAATAAAGGAACAGGTAAAAACGTGAGACTCGACACGTGCTCTGCTATACTTAAGCCGAATGGTTCTGCTCGAGCCATTAACTCCTTACTTGGGACATAGATGTAGTCATACTTACTGGATATGACATGAGATATTTTCTTAGGTTAATCTTTTCTTTTATTACAAATGGGGAAGGAAAACCATTCTTTGAGATGACAGTGTGATTTTTTTTGTGATTTTTGTGAGGACTCTGTTAATGGGCTGTCTAAAAGATGGGAAAAGTTCTCAAATCGGTACAGTCGTTCCGAGTTAAGAGCGGTCAAACCAACAAACTCTTCAGCCTAGCAATATTAGTATACATTTTTCCCAACTACACAAAAACTTGTTGTTTTCAGTTATTCAGTGTGTTAATGTTTTGCTTTATATAACTTTAAGTATACATATTTAGTTTATCTCATGTAGCCATAATTACCGAGAAGAGATAAAATGACTAAAATAATTATCCGATACAGAATGTAGGTTTATTAATGATTCCTAGAAATTTAATATGTAGGCAATATTTATCTATACTAATATTATAAAGAGGAAAACTTTGTTTGTATGTTTGTTTGTTTGTTTGGTTGTAATGAATAGGCTCAAAAACTACTGGACCGATTTTAAAAATTCTTTCACCATTCGAAAGCTCCATTATCCACGAGTGACATAGGCTATATTTTATCTGGGTACGGGCAGTAATTCCCACGGGATGCGAGTGAAACCGCGGGAAAACGGCTAGTAATATATAACTTAATATTCAATAATTATAATAGTACAGAATTGATGCTACATATTTTCACTAAAGCTTTGTTCAGTTTGAAATAATGAAATTTCTGAATCTTTTTCATGATGTCGGCTTTTTTACCCGACTAGTGTACGTTCTGATTGATTTCTCCAACGATGGATAAAATACGTAATGTCGTGTATTTATATCTAGCGATTTTCCTGTGGTTTCGTCCCAGGAAACATATTCCTGTACCTGGGGACAATATAACCTGTAACTCGGAAATAGTCTAGCTTCCAAACAATGAACAAATTTTTCAAATCGGTTTATTAGTTTCAGGGCCTACAGAGCACAAACAAAGAAAAAAAATGTTTCCTCTCTTTTATATTAGTAAAGATATATTTCCATTAATTAACTCCAAACAAAGTTTGATTACAAACAATATCGTTACGCCCCAATGAATAGACTTAAATGTCTCACCTCTCAAAATCTGATAATTAACGATTGTCACAGCTCAATTTGCAAATGAAATCATTAATAAAATATTCAGTCTATTCCATTCTTAGAGTATTAAACTACCAGGAACCGTATTGAAAACAAATCTGAAGGAGAAGTCTAGCTATTTAACCATGGAGGGTGAAACAATGCATTGAAATGACATAAGTAGGTACTGATTGTTTACTCATGCATTTTTGATCACATCGTTACGAATATTTCAAAATGGCCTAATGCAAGCATAAACTTGATGCACACATGTAAAGGACATTAATGCAGTAGCAAATTTTAAACCTTCGCAATTATGTAGTGTAATACATTGCCTGAATACAATGGATCCACCGGTTACACTAACGCCTATTATACGGCTAAAATAGGAACGATGGCAAGTTGCTAGTGCAATAATGATCCCGGACCTTACATACCATCATATGAGTACCTTAGTCTTTTAGGATGGCACGGCGATGGCGTGTCCTTAAGTTAAGTTCTCTAAGAAATGAAATCGTTAATAAATTCAATCTATTTCCACCAAATAATTTTGTAAGGAATTTGTGTCAAACCTCTGGAATGTATATCGAGTTGGACAAATTTGGAAGGGTGACGATTTCTTCACAAAGCCCTTCTGGGAAGGTTGGGGTTTTTCGATTGTTTGAAAAAAGTTTTTATTTATTGGCGAAAAAATTAAACGGTTCTCTCAATGCTTTTTGTGATGAAAAGTTTGTTTTTTACCGCTTTCGGCTATTCATTTTTTGAGTTTTGATTTGATATTTTGTTGATTGTTATCGATATTGTTTGCTATTTTGTGGGATTCAATTTGATTCTTTCACATTATAATTTGATCGAGAGTTGCATAATTACTAAAGTGGTGTCAGAACCACCAAGACCAGATCAAAATGGATATAATAGCTAAGCACCATGCCAAGTCTGATTTTAAAAGTTTTTGGAAGAGCACTAATAATACCAACACCAAACCTAGTATTCCTGTAAGTGTCGACGGTGTCTCGAGTCCGAAAGATATAGCCAATATGTTTAAAGACTATTACTCAATCAAATCTCCGCTGGGTTTGCCGTGTCGGGAGTTTGATGCCTGTCATGCTGATATTTCAACAATCATTCTAGCAAAACATATTAAACTAGCTATTAAACAGATGACAGGAGGTAAATCTCCCGGCCATGACGGGCTCAGTGTTGAACATCTGAGGCATGCTGGTAAGCATTTACCTCGAGTGCTAGCCATGCTATTCAATTTATGCATAAGCCACGCATACCTTCCTCAAGGACTGATGCAGACTCTGGTGGTACCTATAGCCAAGAACAGGACGGGAGACATGGCAGACAAGTCTAATTACAGACCAATTTCCCTGGCGACCATCATTGCCAAGGTACTAG
This sequence comes from Heliothis virescens, assembly GCA_002382865.2. Classification (NCBI taxonomy): domain Eukaryota; kingdom Metazoa; phylum Arthropoda; class Insecta; order Lepidoptera; family Noctuidae; genus Heliothis; species Heliothis virescens. Next base: position 10,501,544 of record NWSH02000296.1, on the reverse strand, counting down.
ACAGTGTGCTGAACACACACTTCGCCAAACATGTAAATCTACATGATGCCCAGTTCGGGTTCCGACCTGGGTTGTCAACAGAGGCAGCTATATTTAGCTTGAAGCACACTGTCAAGTATTACACGGACAGGCGTACACCCGTGTATGCCTGTTTCCTGGACCTGAGTAAGGCATTCGATCTAGTGGCATATGACGTTTTGTGGAAGAAGTTAGCAGATACTGGAGTGCCTCCAGAGTTGGCATCACTCCTGAGATACTGGTATCTTAACCAAGAGAATCGTGTGAAGTGGGCGGGTGAACTGTCAGATGCGAGCAGGTTGGAGTGTGGGGTGCGGCAGGGGGGTTTGAGCTCGCCCTTGCTCTTCAACCTGTACGTAAACGCGCTGGTCGAGGAGGGCTCAGTAGCACGCGTGTCGGCTGTATGTTGATGGTGTTTGTTGTAACAACTTCAGCTATGCAGACGACATGGTGCTGCTGGCCCCCGATTGGTGGTCTTCGAAAGTTGCTTTCAGTATGTGAAGCCTATGTAGCATCACACGGTCTCGTATACAATGTTAAAAGACTGTATACATGGTCTTTAAATCAGGTCCCAAAAGTCCACCGGTACAACCACTAGTACTTAATGGTGAATCTTTAAAAAGAGTTTACGAGTTTAAATATCTTGGACACTGGGTCACCGACGATTTAAAAGATAATGTTGATATGGAAAGGGAACGCAGGGCATTGTCAGTTCGGGCTAATATGTTGGCACGGAGATTCTCCCGGTGTACAGATGCAGTCAAAATCACTTTATTCAAAGCCTATTGTACATCTCTGTACACGGGAGGTCTGTGGGCTAACTACACGCAAAGAGCTTACAATGCTCTGCGGGTCCAATTCAACAACGCGTTCAGGGCGCTGTTGCGACTTCCACGCTTCTGTAGTGCATCAGGCATGTTTTGCTGATGCACACACGGATGGCTTTGCAGCTATATGGCGCAAAAAACCGCATCTTTTATCAGCCGGTTGCGTGAAAGTCGCCACAGCATCTTGAGCGCGATAGCAAATAGGCATGATTGTCCCCTCGTGTGTAATTAGTGCAGCGGACAAGGTCTCTGCTTACTATAGTTTATTAGTTTGTACCTGTGAATTATTGTATGGATCTCAGTTATCTGAATAAAGATTAA
>NWSH02000296.1:10444887-10457484 GCA_002382865.2 Heliothis virescens | reverse complement strand
TCCCCCCCCCTGTAATTTCTAAACTACCAAAGTGAAAAATCTAAAAAAAATATATGTTATAGATCTTAATAAAAACTATCAACCAAAATTGGTTTGAACGAAATACAGTCAGTAGTTTTTGAGTTATAGCACTTTTTCAGTAACCGCAAATTTAACTTTGTTATTCATATATTTGTATGAAAAACAAAGTTATTTTTTGTTGCCGAGAAATGTTCATGTTTTGGCTAATTGTGTTGTAGGTATGGGAACGGAACCCTTCGCGCGCGAGTCCGACTCGCACTTGGCCGGTTTTTTCGAGGTAGTTAACTAGTCGAGGATTAATATTTTTTTCTAAAATTTTTGATATTGATGGGAGTATCGATATTGGTATGTAATTGTTTACCTGGCTTTTATTTCCAGATTTAAATATGGGAATTACAACAGCCTTTTTCAAACATTTTGGAAAGGTTCCACTAGTGAGACAGAGTCTAAATATGTACGTTAAGTGAGGTACCAAAATATGCCTAAACATTTTAAGGCTCCTGTTGCTTATGGCATCCCAACCAACTGCAGAGTCATCCTTTAATTCTAAAATAATACGATCTATTTCGTACTCGTCGGTGTCCAGCATAGCAAATGATTTCAGACTACACTTTTTATGGTATATTTGAGGAATAGATGTTGGTTGAACAATAGACGGTTTAGGAATCTGCTGAGAGAGTGTTTTTACAAACGAAGCTATTTCCTAAGTCTTGTAGAATAAGGTCGAAAATCACGTAAATACACATTTCAACGGTGACGACCTTGTTATCTGTCATTTAATTACAATGGAATTTTTTTGCAATCCTAAGTCTAGCATATTATGTGCACGTATACAAATTTTTTTAAATGCGTGTAATTTCATGAAATTAATAATCCAATTTCTTAGATACCAATGACTGATAAAAGATGAAGGAGGCCTCTGCCCAGCAGTGGGACAATAAAAAGGCTACTAAAAAAAATTACCCATTTTTGGAACTCGTAGGGTCATGGCACATTGTACCGGCACCGCTCCAACCCGGCAAATAACGTGTCATTTAAATTTGAACATTAAATTGTATGACGTATGATATATTTCATAACAACGTGAGTTGTTAGATAGGAAACCGCGCGCTGACAGCCCGCCGTTGGCTTTTTAGGGTTCCGTAGCCGAATGGCAAAAAACGGAACCCTTATAGATTCATTCTGTCTGTCTGTCTGTCTGTCCGTATGTCACAGCCACTTTATTCCGAAACTATTAAGACTACACAATTCAAACTCGGTAAGTAGATGTATTACATTAACCGATTCTTATGCAAAAATAAGAAAATAATAATATTAGAGGGAAACATGGAAATGAAACTAAAAAAAAATATTTTCGTCTAACCTATACTTGTGGGGTGTCTATAAATAGGTCTTTAAAAATGAGATTGAGGTTTCTAAAACCATTTTTTCTCAAAGTCAATCATTTCAGGGTAAGACACTTTCAAAGTGCTAAAATGTGTGTCCCCCCCCTGTAATTTCTAAACTATTAAAGTGAAAAATCTAAAAAAATATATATGTTATAGATCTTAATAAAAGCTATCAACCAAAATTGGTTTGAACGAAATACAGTCAGTAGTTTTTGAGATATAGCACTTTTTCAGTTACCGCAAATTATAACTTTGTTATTCATATACATATTTGTATGAAAAACAAAGTTATTTTTTGTTGCCGAGAAATGTTCGTGTTTTGGCTAATTGTAGATAGTAGGTACGTTTATTTTACATAGACAATGGAACGGAACCCTTCGTGCGCGAGTCCGACTCGCACTTGGCCGGTTTTTTTTGTTATGAAATACATCATACGTCATACGATTCAATGTTCAAATTTAAATGACACGTTATTTGCTGGGTTGGAGCTGCGCCGTTGCGGTGCTGGCATAGTGTGCCATGACCTTTAGTCTGAAATTACATAGGTATATAATGTATGACCTAGACGCAATTTGCTGAATAATTTTTATATTTATTTTAGATAATCAGACGGGTCTTACTCGCGATGAAATTGTAAAGGTTTTACGATACCTCTTTTCTCCCGACGTTTCGGCCGAATTGCATCGACCGTGGTCACGGGTAGACTGATGACAGCTAGCTAGCGACGTCTCCGTGAAGTGCAGGGTTTCAAACGTCGCGTCCGTCTGATTATCTAAAATATGTGTAAAAGTCGCGAAAGTTTAAGAACATTAATTTTATATTTAAAAATTTTAATTTTAAGTCTTTGTTCTCTTGTAATTTTAGCTGATTTATAGATAAAGTGGCTCATTATTCGCGAGTGATGATAGTACAGACGACAGCACATCAAGTTACCACAATTTGTCAAATTTCTGCAATAGATTAGAAGGCTAGGCAGATGACTGTATTGATGACTATCATAAATTTGAAATTACATACATAGGTATATAACGTATGACCTAGACGCAATTTACTGAGTAATTTTATATTTAATTTTAAGTCTTTGTTCTTTTGTAATTTTTAACTGATTTATAGATAAAGTGGCTCATTATTCGTGAGTGATGATAGTACAGATGACAGCAGGTCAACATACAATAATCAGACAAATTTGAACAATTGAATATTAACCTACCGCCATTGAGATAAGGTTGAAAATCTATTGCAGAAATTTGACAGATTTTGGTAACCTGATGTTGAATTGAAAAAATATCTGTTCACATCTATTCTTTACAGTGACGCAAATATAATTATATTAAAATACAATATTAAATACTACCTCATCCCGCGGTTTCGCCCGCATCCTGAAGGATCTTCTTGCTTGATAAAAAGTGATCTTTGGAAAACTTTCATTTATAAGGAATTTTGCGCCAAGTTTCATCAAAATCCGTTCTGCCGTTAATGCATGATTAAGGAACAAACATCCGAACTGCTAAACTTTTACATTTATAGTAATACGAGCTTCTGATCGCGGTTTCACTTGCGTCCCAAGGAACTTCTTCCCGCAGCCAGATAAAATAGCCTAATCAGTCAGACACAGTGCAGTTTTCCAACAGTAAGTGCCAAACGATTCAGTAGTTTCGCAGCTTTAAGGGTGTAAACAGACCAACAAAAAAATATTTTTATATTAATAGTTTAAATAAATATAAAAAGCCTTCAACCTCTAATGTATTTTTGTTAATTTTGCCATTTGTCTTTGAGACCTGAACAAAACAACAAAATGAGATTTAAAACAGTAATTAAGAATTTCGAAAAAAGTCTCGGTTTCAAAAATGAAATAAAATGGTTTAATTTTATGTTTATGTCTGTTTATCATATTTTTGGATTGTATTGGTGTTGGTTCTATGCATTCCCTGTGAAAATTTTGACAGTTCTTTTTGGTAAGTAGATTCAATATTTTGTGACTAGTGATGGTGTCCTAGCCGATTGCCGGCCACGGCGGCTGTTCCCATATAAGAAGATGAGCCAGCTGCGCAGGACATATTATAGTGCACAAGCATTTGCGCAGACACAGGTGCACTCCCTATTCCCTCACTCTCATAACCCGATGGGACGGCAATCCGACACGACCGGAGAGAGATCAGGCGTAGGACCGACATTAACGTGGTCTCCGATGCACGGGTGTATCAATCACCAACTTCCAACTCCGGGCTGCTTTGTGAAAGTCTCTAAAACCCACAAAGCGATTTCGGTCAGACCCAGAAATCGAACCCGAGAACTATTTATAACTCAAGAACGGCTGAACCGATTTGGCTGAAAATTGGCAGCAAGGTACAGGCAGTGGTTCCCACGGGACGCGAGTAGAAACGGCTAGTACATATATATTATTTGTTTCAGCTTTCTCTGTGTTCATTTTAAATGGTGCCGGAATAACTTGCGGGGTCCATCGATTATTTACACATAGATCTTACAAAGTGGTTCCAGGATTGAAAATATTTTTAATGTTATGCTTCTGCGGTGCTGGTCAGGTGAGCGAGATTTTTTGATAAAAAAGTGAGAATTTTGTTGAAATATTTGATGCTTCTAGTCTATCAGCTTGAAAAAAAGGATTAGGTGCCACTTAAAACTATTTCATCCACCCATGCGTTTTACCGGCTAAAATACGTTTCGCCCATTTACCCACTTATACTTATTTCACCACAGTGTGTTTCATCCGCTAAAATCCATTTCACCTACCAATTTTAATTTCATCTACTAAAATGCATTTCACCCGCTAAAGCCCGTTACACCCACCAGTACTAGATCCAACATTATTGCGAAAAGGCTGATGATGAATTTCAAGAAAGCTCTTTTGTCATTTATCAGATGAAAACGTGTGCAATATTTTATAGATATATGAAGTATTTTTCGAAGTAATTAGTTAAGTTTTTAATTCCAGAATTCTATCTACGAATGGGTCCGCGATCATAGACTTCACCATAAGTTCAGTGACACTGACGCTGACCCTCACAATGCGAGCCGAGGCTTCTTCTTCTCACACATCGGCTGGCTCATGATGAAGAAGAATGAAGAAGTTATGAAACAGGGGAAGAAGATTGACATGAGTGATATTGAGGAAGATGAGATTATCATGTTTCAAGAGAAGTAAGTAATTTGTATGTATTTCGATGGGAAAATAAGGAAATACTGAAGTAAAAAAACGAAGTATCACTAATATACACTTTTCTATGAATCGTAAGAAATTAGTAAAATGTGCTCGCGGCGACTTAGCACATAATATGACTAGCTTCTGCCGCGGTTATCATTAGCGGTTTCACCCACGTCTCGTGAGAACTACTCGGCGCACCCGGATAAAAGTAGCTTATAGCCTTTGTCGATAAATGGGCTATCTAACACTGAAAGAATTTTTCAAATCGGACCAGTAGCTCCTGAGATTAGCGCTTTCAAACAAACAAACTCTTCAGCTTTATAATATTAGTATAGATTATACTGACCATTTATAAAGAGCAAGACTGCAGAGTTATTTCTTAGACAGACTCCTCAAAATCTACCCTCTTTCTATTATTCCAGGTACAACACAATCCTTAAGATATTCTTCTGCTATATACTTCCAATATCCCTGAACATATTCCTGTGGAATGAGGATTGGAAATGTGCAGTAGCTTGGCAAGCCTTCATCAGGTACTTATGTGTTCTACACGCAGAGATGACAGTGAATAGCCTGGCTCATATTTATGGATACCAGCCTTATAACAAGTAGGTATTATCAGGTAAATTCTATTTTATAGGAATGAGATTCTATAACATGTGGTAGACTAAGCGCTAGTTTCACAGTTTCCAAATGAATTTTTATATCTGACAGATTTCAGTTTTTAGGGCTCCGTACCCAAAGGATAAAACGGAACTTTGTTATTAATATATTCGTATGAAAAACAAAGTTATTTTTTGCTGCCCGAAAATGTTTGTATTTTGGCTAGTTGTAGGTAATAGATACGTTATTTTTTCATAGATAATGGTACGGAACCCTTCGTGCAACTCGCACTTGGCCGGTTTTATTTTACTACTCTTCTATGGTATGATCTGTCAGATAACTATATCTGGAAGCTGTGAAACTGACGGTAAAAGTTGTCTGGTAGAATTGGTCCGAAATCTGACCTTGATTCGTAAGCTCCTCTACATAATTATGTACCGAGTGTGTTACAAATTATAGTACGTAACTGATAAACGTCAGTTCCTAAAGAAATCCTAAGAATGAGCGGTATATGAAAAGAAAGACTTTACCACATCATATGATGTGGTTTTCAGATTGACAGAAATTTTGGTCAGCGAGAAACATAGAATAAATGCCCTTGTTATTTATTCGAAATCTGATTTATTATTATTTTCCAATATTCCAGAACCATCGTACCAAAAGAAAATATATTCGTATCAAGAGTAACGTTTGGAGAAGGTTGGCACAACTACCATCACAGTTTCCCTTTCGACTTCAAGGCAGCTGAGTTCTTCGACCAGCTGGACTGGTCCACCGGCCTCATCCGATGGTTTGCTAAAAACGGTTGGGCTTATGACCTGAAGGAAGCCTCTCCGGAGATGGTCAACGCTATGACGAAGAGGCTTGGTGATATAGATCATGTGAATGGATTAAACAAATGAGAAAAAGGGCTATGTTTTAATTTTATATTATTTTAAGAGCAAATAAAGTTTCGGGGCTGCGGGTTGTTCGAAAGAGTTACCGTGGCCCTGGCACACAAAGGGCTCCCGAAGGAACACGGTGGGTTTTAGTCAGTAAAAGTCTGATACTCCCTCCCGCTGTTACCCACAGCGAAAGGGGTCATACTGATAATTTCCCATCGATATAAAAAAGGGCAAGATAAAGTTCCAGATACAGTTTTAGTTAAAATTAAAAACATTTCTACTTCATTATCTGTCAGATATATATAACTTTGTCTGGAACCTAGGTACTAGCCCGAAAGGTATTTGAAATCCTGATGTTACGTTATACGTATGGCATGTTAGGAATAAGCATCACGTTGTGAAGAAGTATTGAGAATGACTATTTGAAATTTTTAAAAACATGAGAGAGGAAAATCCGCTAGGGTGAATGCGCTGTAATCAACAATGCTTCAATGACGCGTCCTGTGAGAGTGATATGGTTGCGTACGCGAAGCGGCGGGGCGCGATGCGAAAACCACAAACAGTTTATTTCATCAGTTTCATGTAGCGTATATTCTTGAATTCGCGTCCTATCGCTTCGCAATGGCGTTCGCTTCGACACATCATAACACTATACATACCTACTAAAACAAAACCCATCCCAAACATTTCCTTGCGCATAAAAATTAATTTCTACCCTCATATTAACATTCCGTCCCCAAAAGGGTAGAATTTTTCAGGCCCCCATCCTCCAATTTTGACAGTCCCCATCAAGGGTACAGATCATCGTTCATAACTTTCGCGTCGCTAGTCCGGGCGAACGTGACGTCATTATAAGGTACGTGCACACTAACTAAGTAAAGGCAAGTGCACAATGGCCGTTTGTAATTTTAATTATTTTTTTTGTAAAAGTAGGAATAGAAGTGATATTTGAAACAATTTCGTTATAAAGTGGATAGGACTGTGACAAACAACTAGTAGTAGTGATTTTAATGAATGCGACAGATTTGGCCCGATTTAAGAGCTGCATACTAAATTGTCGGCCGACAATCGACCCCAAGTTTTTCGATACTTTTAAAGCTAATCTTGTATCCAATCATTTTTTTATCTTTAAACTTTATTTGCAGTATCATTCATGTCCATACTGATGTATGAACCCGGCAGATATCGGCCTACTAAAAACTTAATTTAATTACAAGAAATTTTAGAGTAAGACACTCCCAAAGTGCCTAAAAAGAAAAAAAAATTACAAGAAATTATTATACTAAAATCCAGGACTAAACAACTTTAACCTGATTTTTTTTATTTTTAAGTTAAGCATTATACACTTTTATTTATTTTTTATTCACTCTTTCAGTGCTACAATGTGACCAACCCCTTATTTAGGTAAATGGTCGGTCTGTCCAATGCCACTATAATTTAGTACAAATATCATCTGATACCGTAGTTAGTGCCTATTACATGCTGTAACGTGTCTGTCTGTCTGTAATAACAAGCAGTTACCATGATAATGTGGCTAAATGCTCCTAGTTATTAGTAGAGCTAGGCAGATACTGCGGTTTCACTTGTGGGTTGAAAAACTTAGTTTATTTTTGATAGTAAATAATGGACATAAAAAATTGTTCAACTTCTAACTAATACATATGCAAAATAATACATAGAAAGAGTAATTAATAACATTTTTGTAATAGGCAAGTGGAATGAAAACGTAATTAGTCCGTTTTTAGATACCTCCAAAATAAATAATAGACACATATTTTTCTTTTCTCTCCCAAGTAAATAACAACGTAAATATAACACGTTTGAATTTTGTTTTACGTCACTCATAGGCAAAAAAGTTACTACTTTAACGTATCATATCTTAGTACTATTTAAATGTATTTTGAGTATTAAAAATACGTGTCACTATTTTTAACCCTATTGAGACAACGTATTCCTCGAAGCGCCACTGTTTTGAAACGCACCTAATGAAGCGCTCCTTTATTATTCACCGAAGCGCTCCTTTTAGTTAGAATTTTATTAAATTGACCACTAGAAGCGGAAAATTCAAATGTAAAATGGTTTTTTCATGTTTTACCTAAGTTAAAACCTAAGTAAAACTTCTTACAATTCAAATGTAACTGTCGAAACTATGATATTTCGCAATAAAAAGTTTTTTACAGTTACATTTAATTTGTAAGAAGTTTCGGAGTTAAACAAGGACATCAGAAATTACTTTGTGGGATATTATAACCGCCAATCATAAGATCTCGCCTCATATTGAATGTTAACTTAGGTAAAACATGAAAAAAAACATTTTATATTTGAATTTTCCGCTTCTAGTGGTCGCATTCACCTTAACGGGAGGGCTACTAAAAGGAGCACTCCGAGGAATAATAAAGGGGCGCTTCATTAGGTGCGTTTCAAACAGTGGCGCTTCGAGGAATACCTCATTGCGACAATCTCAGGTGTCGAGTTATTACGCTTGAAAAGATGCGTGACAGACAGACGGACAGTGAAGCATTAGTAATAGGGTCCCGTTGACACCTTTTGGGTACGGAACCCAAAAGGGACCCATACCCTTCTATCTCGTGGCAGGTATTAAGCTATTTCCCAATTTATCAACCTGTACCTATAATTAAGTAATCATCTTCGTATAGCAAAATATATATTACCTATGTCTGGCTAAAACTCAAGAACGGCTGAACCGATTAAACAAATTTTAGTCTTGAAATATTCCTGGTAGTTCAGGGAATTTTAAACGATGAGAAAATATGAGAAAAAATAATATGGTGTGTATTAAAAGGTAAGTGAAACGAAGTTCACCGGGTCAGTTAGTGTCTTAAATATCCTCAATTCCCAGAGTAATATTTCTCACACGTGGTTTGTCTTTAAACCTAAAGGGCTCAAAAAATTTTCACTATACTTACTAAAATTATATATGCAAACGTAACTCTATCTATCTGTCAAGTTGTGACGCCAAAACCACTGAACCTGTTGAGATTAGCACACAGATAGTCTAGACCCTGAGAAATAACCTAGGCTAATTTTATTCGGATACAAACACTAGTTCTCACGTGACGCAAGTAAATATACGGAAAACATTTATCATTGTTTTTTTTTTTATTGAAAACATTTATCATTTTATCTTTAACTTAATGGTTTATTTAGAGATTAAAAAAAAATACGATATAACTTAAGAAGCAATTTAAATAAAGAAAAATAAGTACAGCGGCTAGTTTCACAGGTTGCAGATAAAACTATCTGACACATAGTGCTACAGATTTTTTGTAATTTAGACAACTTTTTTATGGCATAATCTGCTATATAGCTATCTAGAACTTTATCTGGAACCTATGAAAGTGGCCGTTAATCTTGCTTATAATTAAAAAAAAAATCAAATATTAACTGACACATATTTTATTAACAATGCTTGTAACTCTTCTACAATTATAAAAGTCGAAACCCCATGAAAAACGCCATTAATACGATTAATAGGCCATCAGTCGGTGGCACCTATTATTTACCAGAGCGGCACCATCAAAGAGTTTTACACCCCTTTCGTTTTACGACTTTACCTGGCAGTAAAATCTATCTGGCCAGTATAGTTTGATACCCAAGGGTATTGTGAGAAATCTGGAGCGGTTTAGGGTTGAAAGAATCACAGTTATATTAGTCACAAATTTTTAAACACTGTGTGAACATGTTTTTTAACTAAGTTGTGATATCCAGTACAATTTTTAATAATTTTGAGGATTTTTTTGTGAGAATCTTATTAATATGGTTAGGTTCTCTCGAAATACTCAAAATGTACAGACGACAGCAAGCCACGGAACCCGAATCTGTAAAATTTTACCAATCGAACATTAACCTTCCACTATTGTGATAAGGTTGAAAATCTATAGCAGAAATTTGTCAGATTGCGGTGACTTGATGTGCTGTCTTCTGTCCTAAAGCAACCCTTGACCATTGTCATGACTCATGACGAGTTCCTCCATGTTTCGGAAGGCACCGGCTTTCATTTGAACATCTTTAGCAGCCGTTAAAGATAGTAAGAAGCGTGAAAGTATATCAATCTGTCCTGCCAAGAAGTATTGGGTTGCTCGAGTAACAGGATTGAGAAAATTAAGAGATCAGATAGGCAGTCGCTTCGTGTAAAGACTGGTTCTCAGCTACATCCAGTAAACTGGAAACCGACCCAAACATACCTAGTTAGTAAAAGACTAGACAGATTATATAACAATCAAAAAAGCGGCCAAGTGCGAGTTGGACTCGCGCACGAAGGGTTCCGTACCATTGTATGCAAAAAAATAATTAATACATATTTTTTAATTTTTAGTATTTTTTATTGTTATAGCGGCAACGAAAATACATCATTTGTGAAAATTTCAGTTTCCTAGCTATCACGGTTTATGAGATACAGGCTGGAGACTGACAAACAGACAGACAGACAACGAAGTCTTAGTAATAGGGTCCCGTTTTACCCTTTGGGTATGGAACCCTAAAAACTGACCAAGAATAATCAGACCATTTCATACATAACAAAAATAAAATAACCTGTCTACCCTAACTGATGTAAAGTCACGACAGTTCAACATAAGCTGGTCGCTATTCCATCTCATGATTACGAAGATAGTTCAATGTTTTACGTCCACACGTTGCTGGTGAAGATTTATAGGAACTGGCATAAACATGGTGTGGAGACCAACATGATCAATTGATTGTCATGTACTAGGATTTAAAGTTTGAAAGATAGAGAAGAGATTGAAAGCATTATACTTTTGCTATTTAGAAATAACTAATACAAATTCTTTTCTTTTCTTTGTATACACCTTCTCCTGACCACAAAATATGGATATGGCTAGGAAGAATGTTACTTGTGAGATGACGGCAAATAGAAGAGAATAGAAGAAGAAAACATACTGCGCCTACCCCAAATAAATTGGGATAAGGGCAGGAAGATGATGATGTCCACAAATAGCACAACAAAAAATTAATCATCGGAATCGGTTCAGCCGTTCAGGCGTGATTCAACGACCAGACAAAATAGGTGTTACAAAAGATAAATTGAATCATGACTATTAAGATACGGTTTGAAAGCCTAAGCCTACCTCAATATGCATACTCGTAAATGCTTTACAACTTTCAGCCAGTCGAAAAAATAAACAAACAAACTCTTCAGTTTTATAATATTTGTATAATATGATCTTTTAGGGCAAGTTAAATTGGTGGCTCCCAGCTGTCACGTGAACACCTTTGAACGTCGCTGCGGGTGATTTGAAGCCAGCAACTATGACAATTTACATAATATTTACAAAGTACTTATCTATTTTATAATAATTTTAATATTATAATATTTTATAACTATGACAATCAATCTTAACATCGGGTATCTGGCAGCCCGTGTAACTGGGTTGAGGAGTAACGCTCAGCTGCATTGAAATATATTGGTAGCCATCCCCAACAATTTAAAGAAAAGCAAATATTTTTTTGGTTGTCCAAAAAATCTAACTTATAATAGGATATCCGAACAAATGATCAACAAAACCCAACACTAGTTTTACGAAACAACATTATATCATCCACAGTGGTTTATATTTAAAACCTGCACTGAATTCGAATTCATTCAGCGGCTTAGTGCGGTGCTACACCGAGTTCGGTTATATCCGCGACCTCGGATATCCTAGTGATTTCCGCGGATATTGACGTGATATATTGATATTTAGCCGCATTTGGTTTAGGGCGGAAAATGCTAGGATTATAGGTGAAATTATACTGTGATATTGTTGTAATTCTGATGTGAATCCGTGGTTTATTTGGCTATTGTTATACTGCGATGCATTTATTCTAGGTCAGCGGGTATAGGATTTAAATGATCCGTGATATCACCTACACCTATGAATTATTATGTAAAATCGTATCTGAAATTACTAGGTCAACAATAACTTTTAAAATAATGCGCCTAGCAATTTCCCAACTATGTTGGGGTCGGCTTCCAGTCTAACAGAATGCAGCTGAGAATCAGTGTTCTATATGGAGTACTCCAGAACCCAGTTACCCGGGCAAACCGATACTCTTTGGTAATATTGGGTGTCTTTGGACGGGAAATGGGTTGGAATATCACCTTTAAAAAAAAATATGATCTCATAAGGTCTCGCTGAAACAAAACGAAACTGTAGTTAAAATATTTAAATTATACTAATAACTATCAATATGGTGCATACTTCTGTGTGTTATAAACCTAACAGGAGCACTCAATGCATGTAGCGGTAGTTCGGTAACGCAGAAATGGTAACATCGATATAAAGAAACTGACTAAATTCACTGGAAATGTCCATAACATAAAATCTCACTAAAGGATACTCTACTTGCCCGTCGGGGCTGCGGGTTGTTCGAAAGACTTACCGCGGCCCTGGCACACAAAGGGCTCCCGAAGGAACACGGTGGGTTTTAGTCAGTAAAAGTCTGACACTCCCTTCCGCTGTCACCCACAGCGGGAGGGGTCATACTGATGATTTCCCATCGATAAAAAAAAAAAAAA
>NWSH02000296.1:10434699-10444862 GCA_002382865.2 Heliothis virescens | reverse complement strand
GGCGGCTGTTCTCATATAAGGAGATCAGCCAGCTGCGCAGGACATATTATAGTGCACAAGCATTTGCGCAGACACAGGTGCACTCCCTATTCCCTCACTCTCATAACCCGATGGGACGGCAATCCGACACGACCGGAGAGACATTAGGCGCAGGACCGACATTAACGTGCTCTCCGATGCACGGAATTCTGAAAATACTTCATATTTGATAATCCATTAACCAAGTACATGTAGTTGATTATGATGAAATGACTTTTTACTATCTCATTACTGTAAGTAGATTCTGACAGAGTTCACTGAGTCTGACTCTGACAACAGCCGATGTTGTCTACGGAAGCGACTAGTAAAGCAGACTGGCAGCAATGTATTGATTTCTTTAACGATTAATTCTAAAACTGTTAATATTCAACACCTATAAGCAATAAAACATACTGCCAAACTTTTGAAACTTTTGCCATTTCTTTTTAAATCAGATAAATACACCATATCTAGCGCTCCTACCTACCTATATCGTTGGTTCCACTAAAGATGGTCCATTGAATCCGACACGGAATATCGATCCGCGTTTAAACTTGCACTACATGTACCTACAGCAGCTATACCTACTTGAATTTGCTGGACAAACCATCTCAAGGTGGAGTTTTATATTGAACCAGCCGTGGTTTCTGTGCTGGAAGTATTACTACCCGAATAAAATGTAGCCCGTCTTACCCGGTCCTAATATTCCCTTGCAATGAGCAAGCGTGGTGATTAATGCTCAATCCTTCTCTGTGTGAGAGGAGGCCTGTGCCCAGCTGTGGGACGATAAAAAGGCCGATGGTGATGAAGATGATACTCGGGGTCAGTGTCGCCAGACTCAAATTCATTAGTGTCTAAGATATACTTAGAATGTACAGACAACAGCACATCAAGTTACCACAATCTGTCAAATTTCTGCAATCGATTTTCAACCTTATCACAATGAAGGTAGGTTAATGTTCGACTGGTAAAATTTGACAGATTCGTATACGTTGACCTGCTGTTGTCTGTACATACAAACTTAAAAAAGTTGCATTGATACTTGTCTGATGTGAAAGTGAACCCACACACTCATAATTGAGAGGTTGCTGCTTTAACTCCGACCCAATGACTTGCGAATAAAAATAACTTAAACAAAGTCCCATAAACATTGCAGAAAGGATGGAAAATTATATTCCTTTTCACTTTAGGGAATCCTATAAAAAAATACCGAGTGTCTATCTCTAAAATATCATGGATAATATTCATAGGAACATATAAAAATAAAACGGTTTAAGTAATACAAAATCGTATCCTGCGGCGCTCAAAATTTAAATATTAACATAAGCCACCATCGCCGAAGAAATGTTATGGGCGTATTCTGATTGTTGGATTGATATTGTCACATCATACTTAATTTTCAAACGTTCTTTTTTCTTTTCAGTATGAAAATTAAATTTAATTGAATGGAAAACTTGTATGATTTTACAGCTGCTATACAAAAAATCTTAATGTTTTTTAGGGTTCCGTACCCAAAGGGTAAAAACGGAACCCTATTACTAAGACTTCGTTGTCTGTCTGTCTGTCTGTCTGTCTGTCTGTCTGTCTGTCTGTCTGTCTGTCTCCACGCTGTATCTCATTAACCGTGATAGCTAGAAAGCTGAAATTTTCACAAATTATGTATTTTCGTTGCCGCTATAACAACAAATACTGAAAATTTAAAAAAGTTATATATTAAGGGGCGTCCCCATACAATAAATTATAAAGACAGTGCAATTTGAATACAACGCCATCTGTTACTCAAGCGTGGAACTACAACTTGGTACGGAACCCTTCACGCGCGAGTCCAACTCGCACTTGGCCGGTTTTTTTTTTATTTCAAACGTAATTAATTCTAAATTATGGTATACAATCATTTTATTTTTAATTATCTAGTAGTGTTTAAATAAAACGAACAACTATTTTTAATATTATAAAGCTAAAGTGTTCATTTATTCGCCATCTCAAGAAACTGCTGAAAATATCCAAATTTAGCCCATTTTATCAAGCAAGCTTAATAAGCCACTTTTTAACCTATTGCGGGATATAATTCCTTTGCAACGCGAGCAAAACATCACCTAGTATTAAAATAACATTAAAAGCACTACACAATAGATCTTACTAAACAATTCTTACAAATAAAACGGGTGTTTATTCGCGAGAATACAGAATACAGCCATAGAGTCGATCTACATTTCACATGTACACATACATTATGTATGTTCACATACATAGTGTAGCGCCGTAGATAGCACACGTATTGGGACTTATTTGTACCTATTAGAGCCGAGATTTTTCTGTAAATACGGTCTATTTGATAGAAATGTGGTGTTTTGAAAACTTCTTCTTCTTATCGAGTGAGCTGCAGATTTAATCACCTGACAAGCCCTAGTGTCAGAGTTTTCTCAAATCCGCCTGACGGCCTCTGACGTGGAATTATATACGACTGCTACTGAGTAACAATCGAGGACGACGGCTTTACGTGCCCTCCCAGGCACGGGGGTGTAACACCGCCAACTTCTAAACTCCAGGCTGCTTTTGTGAAAGCTTCTAAAACCCACAAACTGATTTCGGCCTGGTCCGGGAATCGAACCCGAGACCCGTGGCACGGCAGCCGCGCTATGCGACCACTAGAGTCTAGTTAAGTTTCGTTCTAGTCACTAGACCAACGAGGCTTGAAAACTTAACCGGTACGAAAAGCTAAACTATACTTAGAACCTTCTTTTATCTATACTTAGAACTATACTAAGCTAACTGTTTCCCCGCGGTTTCACCCGCGTCCTGGGGAACTTCTTCCCGTAACCGAACAAAACATAACCTATTGTTACCCGGGAATAGTCTAATTTCTCATTAGTGATTTTTTTTTTAAATCGGTCCAGTAGTTTCAGAGCCTTTACAAATAAATATTTCTTCTTTAAATATTAGTATAGACAACGAACTGTGTACCGGCTTAGATTTATTAAACTGTGCTTGCCACAGTCTTTTGCAGATGGGTGATCATTTATGTCATACCAAAGCTCTTTCCTGCAAAGAAAGCTTCTAATATGAAACCAGAAAGTCTATCAACCAGATTTAGGTAAATAGGTATAGGAAGTCGCTCCAAAAATAGTTAAGGACAAACCAATGTATTGTTTACTCATGCTTGTATATCTAAATAAATAAACCTTCTGAAACCCGAGTTTCCTATTGTTTTCTAAATATTTTGACAGTAAAATTTAAGAGACAATCCTCTTAAAATCCTAATCTCATATTCCTAAAACATTTGAGTTTGTATTTGCATTTCACTTCAATACTACGAGAAGCATGTCTATACAATCTAATAACACGATAGACTGAGTAGCTCTATCAACATAGTTTTACACTCGCTGGCATAATATTGGGTCAGTTGTTAAATTAATTCATACTTACTTCTGCAATACACTTCTCGAGGGAACTACTTTTCGTATCGCAATGAAAAGTAGCACATATGTTATTCTGATATATAAGCTATATTATTGCAAAGTTTCATCAACATCCGTTCAGCCGTTTTTACATAAAGATGTAACAAATACACAGATATAATATAAATACATACATACTACACGTACGTACTTTTCGCCTTTGTTAAATGAGTTGGGATTTTGACTGCATAATAGTGCAAGATGTATGTATTTTAAAAGATAATAAAAATATAAATATTTGGTAAAGGAATTGTTAAGTATATATTTAAATAACACACGTCTTATCATGTAACACATTCATTGTTAAGTCACCTCCTTCTATTTGGGAAGTCGGTTAGCAAAAAAGCTTTAATGAGGAAAAATATAATTTCATTATGCGAACTAAATATCTTTCCTATTTTCTAAATTTAATAAAACTCTAGAAACTGACCCAATTTCACTGCACTCAAGTGCACTTATCTAAATAGAACGTATCTCCAAGGAGGTCTGAGCTAGAAATCTATGGAAGCTTTGTTTATCTACCTACTTCTACAAAACTAAAGAATATTTGCATTGGTTTCCTGTAGAATATAAATAACTAGCATCCGACAGCGGTCTCACCCGCTTCCCATGGGAACTACGCGTACTCAGGAAAAAGTGGCCTTCTTTAATAAATCCATAACTGATTTGTTTTTAAATAAGACCAGTGGTTCCATTGATTAGCGGGTTTAATCAAACAGACTGTTCTGCCTTATAATATTTGTACCTGCACCATGATACAGGACGACACAGGTGCACTCCCTATTCCCTCACTCTCATAGCCCGATGGGACGGCAATCCGATACGACCGGAGAGAGGTCAGGCGCAGGACCGACATAAAGCCCACAAAACAATTTTGGTCTAACTATACTAAAACGCCTATCTTGGACATGTAACCATGCAATTTTTAATTCATTATAACGATATGCAATACAGAAATATTTTTACGTTCAAAAATATTTCATGAGACTTCAGCTACATTACCGTAGAGCAATTTAATTGACTGTCACTTGCATTAAGTTAAAGCGACAATATTAAAATAGATTTTCATTTAAAATATTAAAGTAATATGACAAGCATCCTTTCGAAATATTTTACTGTAGAAATGTTCATAAAGAATTATAAGTATTGGTCCAATTATTGAGCAGAACCAACATAATTCTACCTCAACTGCCAACCTCATCTGCCCTTGGTGCACCCTGCTGAAAAACGAACGAGGCTCTGGCGGTCGACTGGTGGCGATATGACACACTCACAGCACCAAGTGGGATATTAAATGCCTTCTTCTTCTTCTTATCGAGTGAGCTGTAGGTTTAATCACCTGATAAGCCCTAGTGTCAGAGTTTTCTCAAATCCGCCTGACGGCCTCTGACGTGGATTTATATACGACTGCTACTGAGTAGCATTTGAGGACGCCGGCTTTACCTGCTGTCCCAGGCACGAGGGTGTAACACCGCCAACTTCCAAACTCCAGGCTGCTTTGTGAATGTTTCTAAGACCCGTAAAGCGATTTCGGCCTGGCCCAGGAATCGAACCCAAGACCTGTGATCGGCAATCGCGCTATGCGATCACTAGACCAACGACGCAGTTTTTAAATTAAATGCCGGAGATGGGCAACAGCATCTCCAAAGCTAAACCATATCCCACACTGCGCTCACCAACACGCATGCCCAGCGCGGTGAGTATGGGCAAATCCCCTAGGAAGGCCTTTGCTCAGTAGTGGACATTTTTACGCCGACGATTTAAAATTATACATTTATATTTACAAGTAACAGCTGGTATCCATGGAAAAATATTGAATTCTATGTACAAGTCCACATGTGACTGGAATTTCGTATTTTCATAGCTACACCGTACGATAAACTCAACTCTCAACTTTTCATGCGTTCGGAAATCGCTGGATGTTATAAAAAATGGATAAGCTTTCAGTCTAGAGTACAGAAAGGTGTTTTTTTTTCTGTTTAGAAATTTGTTAAACCATAATCCATCCTTCTTTTCGATATTTTTTTTTGAAGTGAAAACTTCTTTAGCGGCGTTGAGCACTTTTTGTATGGGGAAAAATATATAAAGTCGCGACAGGTATCACGTGACCGATGTGAAACCCGAAATCGTGAAACCCAAAATCGTGAAACTCAAAATCGTGAAACCCAAAATTCTATAGAAATTCCGTAAGTACAGGTCGGTAAGATATTTTATGACGTTTCAAACATGTGAAATTTGACAATAGTGTCAGGCTTAGTAATTATCATTTAAAATCATAGATGGAGTTTGGATTTTTATTTTTATAAAATGAAATGGTGCCGAAGTATCTTTAGGGTAGCATCCAGGCCACAGCAATAAACTCAAAATATATATTTGAATAATTTTAGCTCAACCAGAACCCTCAAAATCGAGGAAAGACATGTGAGAAAAAATGTGTTGCGCCATCTATAATTTTTCAAAGTCAAGTAGTTAGTCAAGTATGAAAGTACGAGTATAGTTTTTATTCTTCAAAATCATAGATGGAGTCGTGCTTAAATTTTGATTATATTTAATCGTGTTGGGATATCTTTAGTTTACCTTCCAGTACAGTCATAGGGACAAAAGATTTTTTTGAGAAACTCTCAATATCGAGGGCAAGTGATGACAGTAAAAAGTAGTTGTGCTCTTTCTTCATTTAATATTCATGTTTTCACTTCTGCCAGCACTCCCGGAGTGCAACCCGGTGTTTTTTTTTTTTTTATTTATTTTTTTGTTTCTCTCAAAATACAAGAAATCGCGCAAGTTATATTGAAAAGATGTAATTGCGAGCAGTGAGTAAGTAGATCGCAAATTGAGCACGTCGGTCGCGGTTAATCCAAATCACATGATGCCAAAGTCACAAAATATCTACAACGCTTTTAGTCCACATCTCAGAATGTTTAAATATCAAAATGTATAAGTCGCAAAAAGTCCTCACGATTTTGCGTTTATATGTACAGACGACAGCACATCAAGTTACCACAATCTGTTAAATTTCTGCAATAAATTTTCAACCTTATCGCAATGGCGGTAGGTTAATGTTTGATTAGTAAAATTTGACAGATTCGTATACGTTGACCTGCTGTCGTCTGTATATGCCAATACAGAGTTTTTACCCAGAACAGTCCAAATAACTACCACCTCCAAAATACCCTAACTCTTTGAAACCAATTGAATCCGTTATCTTTGTACACCCAGCCCCCTAATTCCAATATCCAAAGTTATTCATTCGCCGATGACGTAACAATACGACGCCATTTTGTCCTTTTCCCCCCAAAAACTTTTATATCCGGGTTGGAAGTATGGTGAGAGTTGTTCAATAGAACCGGTTTATCCTGGCATACCCTGATGACAATGATACAGTTTAACCAGAGTTCTTGGCAGACTTTTGTTTTGTATTTGACAAGCTGTTCCGTTCCGTGTCCTGAGAGAAATTCTTCCCGTATCCAAGTGTAGTTTTCCAACAGTGAAATATTTTTTCAAATCGGTTCAGTAGTGTTGAAGCCTTTAGGGTACAAACAAATCGACAAGCAAAAGTGTTTCCCCATTATTATATTCATAGCATATTGGTATAGACTGGCCCTACTCCCCACGCTTTCATACACCCTCAATGTCCCCAAGAATCTTTATCAGCCGGATAAAAAATAACCAATATCCTTTCTCAGGCAGTAGACTTTACGTGTTCCAAACATTTATAACGGTTCAGTAATTTTCACATTTTATAATATTGGTTAGGATAGACTCTCCGTAGCACAACAAGAGGATTTTCAGAGCGTTGGATACTTCTTTTTTAAGAATTTATTAAAAATTATGATTTTGATGACCCGAGCGCAAGATTACCACGGACTCCTTAAAAGATTTAGTTAAAATTTACTTAAAAATAACTTAAAATAGTTTCTAAACTAATGCTTACTTTATAACTAGAAAACGTTCACGGTAAGTAAACCAATATGGCGTCCAAAAAAACATAAAATTGCATTGCCTTTAAACCGTCGTCGCCTGCGAAGCGATCCTTTCATGAAGACAGGGACATATCTAGGGAGAGAAATGGGTGCAAAAATATTACTTAAAAATTAAGTACAAGTAAGATTATCATTTGTTGTTTCATGGAGACGGGCAAAGGCATGTTTATACGTATATGAGAGTATTCTTAAGTATGATATTTATTCGACACAATAACTTTTCTAAATATGGTAGGAAGCTAACTATGGAACTCTACCTTCCTATTGAAACCTAACCAAAATTTGGAGTTTTCGGAGGCGAATTTAATTAGGGAATTTAATTATGTCTTGGAAAACTTTTCAATCAATACACTAGTAGCACTTTTTTTCCAATTGGCTTCGCTTGTAAGACTATCTGCAGTTAAAATTGCTTAAATCGTAGAAATATTTGCACCCCAATTTTATTCCTAGTACATCCCTGCCCCTCGTCCAATTTAAATATTTCACAGCTAAAGATCAAGCGATGTCGTTCCGCTATTGATAAGAAAAGGAAAAGAAACAAGAAAGACTTTGATTTTCCAATCTAGGAGTGAAGGAAAACACAGCTTTTGTGTCAAATATTGAGAGCATATCAGACTACAAACAATGAATGTATTTAGGTTGATACAAAGTAAACTTCAACCTGGAAATATGTCTTTGTATTGAGAAATAATACTTGTCTACCTTATTTTCTTGCTATGTTTCCTCCTCAGTTCTACTCGTGTCCTGGGAGACCTACTTCCCATACCCGGATAATATTTAGCGCAAGTTCTTTCTTAGTCCCTAAGTAAGTGGTGTACAAAATGTTGTTTGAATTAGTTCAGTAGTTTCAGGGTAAATACAGACACAGGACAATGGAGTAACCACCAGAGATGCCGAAGATCGTGCGAAGTGGAGAAGAAAGTGCAGGAAAGCGGACCCCGGGCCCGAAAGGTTTGCAACAGGGACAACGCTCGGCTGATGATGATGGGGTAAATACAGACACAGATAGATGAGCACTTTTGTACAGCAGTCATGGTTTTCGACTACTAGACCTACGAGACATCTCAACTATTACCACCTACAGTAACCTCGGTATAGTTTTGCAACCAACAATATTCAAACAAAAGCGCTACATTCAAAGTAAAATTACCCGTCCCCATAAAGCTACTTCAATTAATTAAAATCCAACACTAAACTCCATTTACTAACCATTCTAGGAACAAAACTACCTAATACTAGAAAGGTTTAACTACAGCAATGAAGTCTTGAACGTTTATGGGGTTATAAATCTTACCTGTAGCGGTAACAATGTTGCTTGTATTTTATGGAGAACGGGGTTTTACTCTGCGTCTAAAGGAACGTAGGTCTGTGTACCTGGGCTAGTTACATAACGAAACATGGCATTTTTTTAAAGAAATATGATAGTGATTTGACGGTGCACTTGTATGCAATCTTGTGATGAAACGTGGAAAACGGTTCAAGATTCGAAATCGAACACAAAACCTTGCAACTGCAGTAGACGTGGTAGACACCACGGGCGCCGAGTGTCGAGAGATGACTCCCGACCACCGTAGTCTGTGTGCGTTGAGTTTCGGGTGGCTCATCAACCTTCTGTCTCCTAAGAGACGACAGGCCCTTGTTGTTGTTCCACGCGCTTCTCAAAGAGAGTCAGCAAACCCCAGCAGGGTCCACTAAAGCCAGAGCCTGCCGGGGCTGCGGGATTGTTCGAAAGAGTTACCGAAGCCCAGGTATACAAAGGGCTCAAAAAGGAATAACTCTGTGGGTTTTCATAAAAAAAAATCTGACACCACGCTGCACCCACAACGGAAGGGGTTGATATTCTTCCTTCTCTGTTTACTAACTACTGTTCAACTAATTTGATGCAATTCAGAGTTCCTCGAGGCGCGAGGCCTTCCGTGGCGAAAACATTGGCACAATGTGTCTCTCTCGTCGTCCGAGAGAACTCTGAACGTGCTTGGGAGCGGTTGCTTACCTTTCCCTATAGGATTCTACATGTACAAAAAAATTCGGCTACTAAAAAAACTCTTACAGCGCAAATTAAAGATAATTGCAATAGTCCTTTTCCCTCTTTCGACCCAAAATTTCCAGGACAGTTAACCCACAAAGGGCTTCTACATCATGTAGAATCCAAATTAGGGGAGGGTGACATAAGGGGTGCCGCTAGGATTCTTTTCAGTAGCGATGTGGTTGCGCCGCACTCTCCAGAGACTTTTACAGCTCTGGAGAGTAAACACCCGGCTGCAGCTGATAACCTCTCCTTTCCCGACCCTCCTTTACCTGACTCGGATTTTTTAACCATTACAGCCAACCAACTCTGTGCGGCTGTGAGCTCCTTCAGAAGCGGCTCAGCCGGCGGCCTCGACGGCTTGACGCCACAGCACCTAAAAGACCTAACATGCTCAAGCGCCGGGGAAGCTGGTGAGTCTCTTTTGAAGGAGTTGACGGCCCTCATCAATCTTATGCTCTCCGGCAATGTGAACGGAGCCGTCATTGACGTTTTATATGGCGCAAATTTATGTGCACTGCGCAAAAAAGATGGCGGCATCCGTCCCATTGCCGTGGGATGCACGTATCGCCGTATCGCAGCCAAAATTTGCTGTGCCTTTTACAAGGAAACTCTGGCCAGCAAATTCCAGCCCCTACAACTTGGATTTGGTTCAAAAGGGGGCTGTGAGGCTGCGGTACA
>NWSH02000296.1:10411125-10421577 GCA_002382865.2 Heliothis virescens | reverse complement strand
TTTTAATTTTTAGTATTTGTTGTTATAGCGGCAACAGATATACATTATTTGTGAAAATTTCAGCATTCTAGCTATCACGGTTAATGAGATACAGCCTGGAGACAGACAGACAGACAAACAACGAAGTCTTAGTAATAGGGTTCCGTTTTACCCTTTGGGTACGGAACCCTAAAAATGGGGCCCCTTAAAGGAAAAAAGGAAAGAGATATGTAACATGCGCGAACAAAGCGAGCTTTTTTTTTAGTTTTCTGAAATGTTTGCAAAGTCGGGTCAAAGTCAAATCATTTATTGAAATTAGGCTAATAAATTAGCACTTTTTCACGTCAAATTACATTGGACAGCACCCCCAAAAACAATTCCCCCCCTTTCACCGTTTCCTAGTGTTTTGGCTGGAAAGAAGAAACGGTGATGAACANAGTCAAAGTCAAATCATTTATTGAAATTAGGCTAATAAATTAGCACTTTTTCACGTCAAATTACATTGGACAGCACCCCCAAAAACGCCCCCCTTTCACCGTTTCCTAGTGTTATGGCTGGAAAGAAGAAACGGTGATGAACAAACTTCCCAGCAACACAGCTGTCTATTACAATTAATTACATTTATTTACAATATTAAATTAATTACATCATATTTATTATTAATAATAACGCATTTGTCCACTTCAGAGCTGCCATCTGCTTTTGTCTGTAAAATAATCGTTTACATTATAATATGCTTTTTTAATAAGAATTTCTTTAATTTTTATTTTAAAAGAATTGTTACTTAGTTCCAACAGATGAACTGGGATTCTATTATAAATGCGTATACAAAGCCCCAGAAATGAACCGTGTACTTTGTGTAAGCGGAATTTAGGTGCAGTCAATTTATGTTTATTCCTTGTATTAAAATTGTGGTCGCAACCTGTCTTTATTTATTGTAATTTTCTGGTAATGATTCGGGGGCCTCCTGAGCTTGGGGGCCCCCGGGCACTGCCCCGGCTAGCCCCTTCGTAGCTACGCCATGGTGACTGCCTAAAATAGTTCTATTTTTTCCAGTCATGACCATCTAGAAAGTGTTCTATAAAAGACTATCCCTTCTGTGATTACTCAACTTGTTTCTGCCTTTTCAGTTCGGTTTTTCTTGCAGATGGGATTTTTGTTGGGTTGAGGAGGTTATTCCATAGAACGACTGTCTGTCTGACTTCCTCGTCAAGCCGGTGTTTTGCTTATACTGGTAGTCGGCTGAATCTGGTTCGAATTACATAATTTTACATTTTTCTATTAGTGTTTTGTAGTATTGTTAGGAAAAGGCCAAGCTAAAAAACATTCATATTTCCATAATCAATGTTTTCGGCTCTTGCGACTTAAAAGTAGCATATAGCCTATCTTGATAAATGAGCTATCTAACACAAAACAATATTGAATTGTAACAGCAGTTCCTGAGATTAGCGCGTTTAGACAAACAAATAAACTCGTCAACTTATTATATCAAAATATACATTAATACGATCTCCTAGTCACTATACGACACTAATAAAACCTCAAAGAAAACCCAGTAATTAAACATCAAAACAATACCTAACACTTTCGCCACCCAATCAAGGGCCCGTTCACCCAAAATTCATAACTAGGGTTCCGCAAGAATTTATTAGATTTTAAGGTAAACACGGCTTGCCCAAACACGAACTACAACCTGCTTAGAATTCAGGCGTCGAAATTGAATATAAATTTGCGAATTTGATTACAAACTTGTCAACGGTGGCAGGCGTGTTAAATGAAAAAAATATATATTGTGTAGGAGGATTTTTTTGGGAGTTTGGTTCTGTATAGAAAATGGGTTTGATCTGATTATGTAAACATTGGTGTGTAATGTTGCATACCTGGTTTTATACATATGTTTTCATTTAGATGCCTGTGTACAAATTCCTTTAGTTCTTAAGTATTTCGGAAGATAAATTGTTGGGCCCCGGCTGTCATTTGAACATCTCTGGAAGTCGTTACGGGTAGTCAGAAGCCAGAAAGTCTGACAACCAGTCTTACCAAGTTGTATGTATATTGTTGTAGCCTGGGTTAGGAAGTCAGATAGGCAGTTGCTCCGTGTAAAACACTGGTTCTCCGCTGCATCTGTTGGACTGGAATTTCATTTTGATGTTAGGCAAGTTTCGACCCGATTCCCACTTGAGATACAATTTTTACTCAATCTTGAACTCGTATGCGTAACGTCCCTACATGATTAAGAAAAACTCACACAAAAGAAATTCAAAACAGCGAAACACTTATAAAAAAGTAAAGATACATCATATTAAATACACAAGACAACTTCAAAACTTCTAAACCATGTTACCTATTAAATAAATGTTATACAGAACCCCAAAAGCCTAACAAACTTGTTTTCACGCGTCACCGTCGAATTTGCAAGTAAACACAAAAGTTAGCAACAGTCTAACGCTGAAGTAATATCTCGTGGCCATTAATCAATTTGTTGGCTGTTTTTCTATTTTGAATAATACGGGATTTGTATTAACATGTTTTTGGAGTTTTTGGATTTATTGCAGTTTTTGAGTTATACTTTTTTGTATTTTTGCTGAAATAGGGTGCAATAGGAGGTCATGATTATCTCCGTTTCGGTATTAAAAGTGTAACCTAACTTCATCTATCAAGCTGGTAAGATAGTTACCGCAATTATAAAAGAATTTTAACAGTCATTGGACTTTGAAAGCATATGAATCTTACAACCAGAAGCCGTGTAATCTTGCCAAGAATTAAATTATATTGCATTTTCAGTTATAAATATCAGATAGGATGTCAAAAATCCATCCAGATAAAGTGTAACCCGTCACAGCAAATTTGCAAAATTAGAACAAAAATCTGTTAAATAACTTAACTATGAATCGGTTGATTTGCTACATGAGATTAAATGTAGCTCCATACAAGTAATGTCAAACTTCTATCTCTAGTTATTCAGTCGAAAGATAGTCAGGTTATTGAATTCATATTTGAACAAGATACAGCTTAATCAACTTGCTACTATTTAATTAATAGAACTAAAACTATTATCAAAATTTTAATAATATTCCAAACACCCTTTCTCCCGTCATCTCATACTAAAGGTAACCCGTCTCATGATCATGTTACCGTATCAAGACTACCCGCAGCGTAGTTCTATCAATCAAAATATTTAATAAGGTTAGCAACACCGCGCAAAAATATATTATGTGACAACACCAGTGATAAATTGTGGGTAGGTGTGATAATGTCGGTTCTGTTTAGAGGTTATGTTCCGAATATTGGTGTGACATTGTGATATATAGTTTGGTTAAGAATTTAGTTAAAATAATACAAAAAGTTGTGGTGCTACAGTAAAAGCACCAAGTATGAGTGAGTGGGTTCGATTCAAAGTACCAATGCAAGTTTTCTAAGCTTGCATGTAATTTCTTAATATATATTGGACACCAAAGATATTAAGGTGAAGGAAAACATCTCGAGGAAACCTGGACTATAAGTCTAAAATCACCAACCCGCATTGAGCAAGCGTGTTGATTAACGCTCAATACTTCTCTGTATGAGAGGAGGCCTGTACACAGCAGTGGGACTATAGAAAGGTTGATGATGATACTCGAATGACAGAGAATTGACTATTAGAATAACATTAAAGGCCCATTTACACATTGCGATTTCATTGTCCGATGCTTGCCATTTTATTGCAGGAATATTTGACAGGCGACCATTTACCTATTGCAAGATTACGTTTACACAGTGCAAGTAGCATCTTGCTGCAATAAAATGGTAAGCAACGGACATTAAATTCGCAATGTGTAAACGGGCCTTTAAGCTACTTATATCCGTGTGAAATCGCTGGCGAGGCTAGTACTTCCCAAATGATTAAACTTACCCACACAACCCAACACTCACGACTAGATAGATATCCTCTTAAAACAAGGACCTTCCAAATCTCAACAATAATATTCCTATACATTTGATCCTCTTGCCTCGAGGGTCCTCGACTCGTCCACTTGCCTGAAGCCTACTTCATCTGACCGGCAACTTTGAGTGGGTACAAGTGTCTCTTGTAAGCAAATAAACGGACAAACAGTACAATATGTGGTAAGGAATCTGTAGTTTATTGTCTCGGTTGGCGGTTGTGTTTTATTATTTGGCCATGTTGTGGTGGGGCAAAATTAAAGATGAAGCGGTTTGATACCCGGTTTCGGAAGGGCAAAAGAAAGGTTTCATTTTGCTTGCGAATGGTAGTTTTTTGACATAAATGTTAAAGAGTAGACGTCAAAAGATCCTGCTCGTAAGCAAAACGAATCGTGTCTTAAAAATGGGAAGCAGCGGAGTATTTTTAAACTATAGTGGTCTTACTACAAAAAAAATCTGCAAAAAACAGACGTTTGACATGTGTTAAAGAAAATTCTCCATACAAAATTTTCTAAAACACGTACAACTATCTGTTTAACTTTTCTTTAGTAAGACCATATTATTATCTATTTCTCATGGATAAATGTGCACCAATGTTTACCAGTCAAACATTAACCTACCTCTATTGTGCTAAGGCAGAAAATCTGTTCCAGAAATTTGTCAGATTGTGGCAACTTGACGTGCTGTCGTCTGTACATACCTGAATAAAATGTAGCTTCATGATATTCACAAAATGTGGCGTTCTACTGTTTGTTATCGTTTCAGTAAATCCTGAGATCGTGGTGATCCAGAGAGAAAGGTAATGGAATAGTAGTTTGATTCTAGGTCTAGGTAAGTACATACTAATGTCACAATAATTTACTTGATATTCAGATATTTTTGGCTAAAACGCTTTTAGTTTCAGAAACCTGTTTTACCAAGAAACCTCTTACATTTTGAAACTTGGACCACAAACATTTCTAGGACGCACAATTGACCTTCACTAGTCAGCCCAATAAAAAGGGGTTTATTGCTGAACTTGGTAGCGCATAGTTTTTCTTATTCATTCTTAGAATCGAATACAGAAGGCATTTTGGGCCATTTGAATAAAAATTCGAATAGGCACCACCAGTTACAACGTTCATAAACTTAGTTGCAAATTCTTCCTTACTTAAGATAAACTTCCAGTCTCATTTTTGACTAAGTACTAGCCTAATTCATCATCTGCCTATCCCGTTTCTAACTATGTTGTGGTCCAGTCTAACTGGACTTTTAGCTTAGTTGATGAGAATTCAGAAATCAGAATAACTTTTATTGATTTTAACTCGAGAAATGTTTGATAGGTTTTTGATACTTTTCTCGAATTCGAGATTGATTCGAATTCGAGGTAATTGCCATCTGATCAGAAAGATTTACTGCGACTTAAATGTGAATATTTTAAAGGTTATATAGTTAGACCCGAATGCTATTACTCTTCTAAATCAATAAGAAGAAGCCGGTAAAATACAAACGGTAACAGTTATTAAATATTTTTAACAATCCTATTTTACGGTGTAACACATAAAATGTTCGTCTGTCCGTCACTAAATGGCGTTTTGGTATAAATTCGGCTGTTTATTATCAACATAAAGATGGCTCGTTTGAATTGTACCAAGTTTTATTAGCATACCTGTTGTTTTATTTGGGTTTGTCTGAGAAAGGTTATTGAGAAGGTTCAGATTTCTTTTGTATTTTACCTAAGATTTTTCTGAGTCTGAACGCAATGGTTGAAGCAGTCAGGATTTTACATGGAGCGTCTGCCTATTTGAACTCAACAACCCAGTTACCTGGGCAATCCGATTCCCGTTGGTGGGACAGGTTATCTTACCTTCAAGCCTCTGATTATCCATATGGACTGCCAAAGACGTTCTAACTCCGAACAACGGAGGAACTCGTCAAACATGATGGTCAGTCAAAGTGACTGTGCCAAACATTGCTTAAGCTTGTGCTTGATCGTTGCGAGCCATGAGGCCCTTTAAGAAACTTCCTCTTTCTGCCCTGTTTTAAATTTTTTGGGATCCGTCTAAGTTATGGGCTAATATCCACTCCCATATTCAAGTCCTATTTCAAGCAATCAATCCATATTTTTTTTAGTCCACCACTACCTTTCCTCGTACCTACATACGACAGGACGTCAACTTACCACAATCTGTCAAACTTCTTCAATAGATTTTCAACCTTAGCACGATATTGGAAGGTTGGTAAAATTTTACAGAGACATATCGCACCTACGGTACAATAACGTCACTTATGCAATTTTTGTCAAAACTGAACTGAGTATGAGAAGATACTTCTAATCCACCGCTTTACCTAGTGTGTTATTGTCACTTATGTAGTTGTGTTTTAATTATTATCAATTAATTTTTTTATTCAACAACAACTGTACAATGTAATCGGGTGTTGAATTTTCAAATGCTTCTCCTGAAAAATTAGGTAAGATGCATAAGTGACGTTATTGTACCGTAGGTGCGATATATTATCTAACATAGTCTTTGTAGCGTGCCTTTCATTCTCATCACATTTGAATCATTCCCATAACAAAAACACCACAAACAAGACAGACAAACAAATTCAAGCACAACAACAAGCAATAAAATATACAATGTAGGTATTTTGGCAATATTTCAGCAGTTAAACACGGCCTGTTCAATTGGCCATTAAAGACTTTACGAGTATTTTACAATTATTTCAAATTGTTCCTCTAAACTGTTAAGTACCGGTCTAAGTTTAAATTTGAGTTTTAATTAATAAAATTGGTGTTTGAAGCAGTTGTTAAGGCCCGGTTTTGAGGATCGTTACTGTAGCTCAATGGAGTGGCAAGGTTAAGCTATTCCAGTCACGGTTATGGTTTTAGATGGGTTATCATTTTGATGACATGTATACCTAGTTACTTACGCTCTATTAACAATGTTAATTATTAAGCAAGTAGGTCCTTAAATAATTCGAGTCTACAGAAGAAATGGGAAGACATCAGTTATAGTTCTGCGAAGTAGCAAACATAATTAATACTTAATTCATTTGTTTTCTCCTGTAATCAAGAAACAAACGATTTAGGTATTACGATTGTTAAATTTTTAGCTCTTATAATAACTCGTATAATGGGTTTACTATCTTGATTTACAAATAGAGAGTATAAACTACTTAAAAAACCCTTCTAGAGATAATTAGATGAACATCTGTTTTATTTCATACTGATAAGTACTAACAGTGCCATCTATCGGTACGTAGTTGAACTAATGACTTGGGCTGTTGAACGTCAGCTATAGTATTTTACATCATGTTTGCTAGATGGCGCTTTATGCAAAATTATTTTATTACTACTAACAATTTTGTTGTTCAAAGTTCCTTTACTTTTGTAGGTACATATCACCAATTAAATAGAACAGAATAGCACTATAGCAAAGTTTATTGATTATTATAAGTTTCCCCAAGCAACTACTTTATGGGCTAGCTTACTGTAATATTAATACATAAAGATTTCGCTAGATGGCAGTTTATTAACTTTTCCATAAATACCGATTATTTTGTAGATAGCACAAATTTAGATCTATAAAAAATTTAACGTTTTAAAATGTTATCTAAGAAAAAGAAATGTGGGTTTCTAAAGATCGAGCAAAGTTGTGAACCTTGGGGGAACCCTTGCAGTGGACGTCTTTCAGCAAAAACGACGACCAAATAAAAGTGGACTGAAAAAAATCGTACAGACGACAGCACATCAAGTAACCACAATCTGTTAAATTTCTGCAAAAGATTTTCAACCTTATCGCAATGGCGGTAGGTTAATGTTTCATTGATAAAATTTGACAGATTCGTATACGGTGACCTGCTGTCGTCTGTACCTTCTCGATCAAGTAAACAAACATAATATGACAACTTCCATAAAGAGTTTAAGACAGCTATATGGCAGATCATGCCATAGTAAAGTCTTCAAAAATAAATAAAAGCATTTTTATGGTATGGTATCTATCAGACAAATATTTAGAACTTTAATTGGAACCTGTGAAACTAATCCAAGCAATAAGCCACTAATCTATGCTAATATTATAAAGCTGAAGAGTTTGTTTGTTTGAACGCGCTAATCTCAGGAACTACTACTGGTCCGATTTGAAAAATTCTTTCAGTGTTAGATAGCCCATTTATCGAGAAAGGCTATAGGCTATTTTTGATCCGGGTGCGCGGAGTAGCTCCCACAGGAAGCGGGTGAAACCGCTGGCGTAAGCTAGTAGCATCATAAATCTTGGTTATCTTCTACTAGCTTCTCCCAGCAGTTTCACCCACTGTCCCGTGGGAACTACTCGGCGCACCCGGATAAAAAGTAGCCTATAGCCTTCCTCGATAAATGGGCTATCTAACACTGAAATAATTTTTCAAATCGGACCAGTACTTCCTGAGATTAGTGCGTTCAAACAAACAAACTATACCCTTTAGGCTTTTTATCCGGGTGCGCCGAGTAGTTCCCACGGGACGCGGGTGAAACCGCTAGCAGAAGCTAGTAATATAATACAGAAGAAACTTTTATCTTTGATTATTTATTTGTTAGTAAGTATTCTAAAAGCTTCGAAACTACTGAACCGATTTTTAAAATTCTTTCACTGTTATGACTGACGAAGAGTAACATTTATAGGCATAACATAATATATTTTAATCTACGATGCGGAAAAAAAATCCCCCGGGACGCGAGTGAAACCGCGGGAAACAGCAATTGTTTTACAATCTATTTATATTTTACGTTAAAAAACAAGAAAAGTCAAGTAAAAAAAACAAAAGACTATGTGCAAAGATGCAACTCGAAAAATAATTACCTACCCAATTAAACCACTCAAAATATTCAAATCAAAATTCGAACGTCCTCTCTATGCCACCCATATTCCGACCACAACCACAAAAGGCACCAGCTCATTATGGCATCCATATTGGTAGCTCGTTATCTCCGCAACCGTATGCACGACTTTTGTACGAGATACGAAGAAATAAAGAGGTATTGTGAGCTTATGTTGCAGTGTTCAATGCGTTGACGGTAACGGGAATTCCAAGTGCACGTACCTGTTAAGTTAGGGTTCCGTTTTTGAAAAGGCTTGGGTACTTATAACGGCTTTTTGAAAGTGCTAGAGGATTTAACTTGGATTGGGTTTTTCTTTTAGATTCAAAGATTTTTTTAGATTAAGACAACACTATCGCATTGGGCGTAAGCCTGTACATAGTAATGGTATTGTATGGTGAGATAAATAAATCAATATATTTTTGTAATTTTTGAAAAGTTCGTTTATGGAGGTATAGGTATAGAGTTCTTAAACAATGCTTGGCACAGTCCCTGAACGGGTGATCATCTTGTCATAACGAGTTCCTCCGTCGTTCAGAAGCTTCGTTAAATTGGTTGGTCCCGCGGCTCTCATTTGAACATCTTTAACAGTCATTACTGGTATTCAGAAACCAGGAACTCTGACAACCAGTCTTTACAATGAGTATCGGGTTGCTCGGTGAAGATCAGATGGGCAGTCACTGCATGGAAAACATTAGTACCCAGCTGCATGGGTTAGACTGGAAGCCGACCTCAGTATAGTTGGGCAAAGGCTAGGCAGATGAAGACTATTCCACATTGGAACCCCTTTTTTGTGTAATTCACATAGATACATAGGTATGGGTATGGTGTAAGGGGGCAAACCAACATAATCTTGTCCTAATTGCCAACTTTACTCGGCCGTGCTGCACCCTGCTGAACAACAGACGAGGCTCTGACGACCGACTGGTGACGGTGTAACCACCACAGAGAACCAAGTGGGATATTAGATGCCTTGCTCGGATGAGCGGCAGCATCTCCGAAGCTAGAGACATCCCACACTGCGCTCACCAACACGTATGCCCAGCGCGGTGAGTATGGGCAAATCCCCCCAGCTTGTGAGAGGCTTTTGACCAACAATGGTTGTTTTAGGCTGTAATGACGACTATATAGGTACATAGTCGACAGCAATTCAGTGTACAAAAAGCTGTCAAATTTCTGCGATCGATTTTCAACCTGATCACAATAGTGGAAGGTTAATGTTCGATTGGTAAAATTTTATAGATTTGACAGATTTTGGGTACACTGACCTGCTGTCGACTGTACAGGTACAGAAACTCGGCGCAAGAAAACTACAGTAATGCAAGGATTTCCATACCTAGAGTGTAGAAAAATTCTTCACCAAGAAAACTTTTAATGCGAACATTAATATTCAAATGAAGTTTGTTTGTCCGTTTGTTTGTAGTTGTTGCATTCTGTGGGTGCAGCACGATAGACTTGCTAACTACTTGTAAAGTGCTTAAAGTTCCTATGTGTATAGTATGGCTGAGTAAACTTTGAGGCTGTGCAAAAATAAAACTACCCCTGGTGCATCCTACATTTGTGTTTTTGCACTCTTTGAATTACTAAGATTTCTATTAAAAAATATGAGTAGAGGTGCCTAGTTATAGCTAATAAAATGTTACGACGAATCGTGAACCTCCTCTTTTTTAACCGACTTCAACAAAAAGGAGGAGGTTCTCAATTCGGCAGGTATA
>NWSH02000296.1:10387308-10408169 GCA_002382865.2 Heliothis virescens | reverse complement strand
GGCACCGACATCAAACCTATTATTTTAATAAACTTTTTATTTTTTACTTTTTAGTTTTGAAGTCGGTTTTTTTTAACGTAGTTATTTTTAAAAAATCGCTAATCGCTAGTAAGTCAAAAACCGAAAAATAAATTCTCAATTCTTTATTGCGTACCATAATGCAGGTAGCATACAGGTAGTTGAAAATTAGCATTTAAAAAAAATCTTGAATAACTAGCATAATACATAGAATTTCAATAGTTTTTAAGTGGTTCACAAACCTAAATAAACATGTTTGTCTATATTATGTTTAATATTGATATCGTCGAGGAATTTTTTTGTAGGGAGTCGAAAGTGTCAGTAGTTTCCCGAGCCAGTTAATCACGAACTTACTCCACGCGAAGTGCTAAACAAAAATAAAAGTAGATAAAACTTTGTAATGACTACGACTTGTTACCTACTTATATTTCACTACAAGTTTATGTAACTACTACTGAAAAATATAAAACTGAAAAACTTATATTATTATACTTACGACTAATATTATAACTAGCTCCCGCCAGCGGTTTCACCCGTTTTCCCGTGGGAACTACTGCACGCACCGATAAAAAGTAGCCTATAACCTTCCTCGATAAATGGGCTATCTAACACTGAAAGAATTTTTCAAATCGGACCAGTAGTTCCTGAGATTAGCGCGTTCAAACAAAGAAACAAACCAACTCTTCAGCTATATAATATTAGTATAGATTCAGGCAAAAAAGTAGCCTATAGACTTCCCATTAATGGGCTATCTAATCTTATACTGAAATAATTTTTCTAACTGAATCAGTGGTTCCTGAGATTTGCGAGTTCAACCAAACAAATGATTCATTTACAGGCAGAGTAAGGGTAAAGTATCAGAAAATAAATAAAACTGTAATTTTCTGAATCAAATTTATTTAATACGAACTAAAACGATAATCTTCAATTAGAATATCAACAAGTTTCTGAGCGATGACAATAACAGTTCCTTTGACAGTTGCACCCACTATTTCTGGCATAACACTAGCATCAGCTACTCTCAAATTCTTCACTCCTAAAACCCTCAGCTTCGAATCCACCACAGATCCCATAGCACAAGTACCAACGTAGTTGTGTAGTGTTGTTGCCATTCCTAGGACATAACACTTCCAGTAACTTTGAGTGCCTGGTTTCAGACCTTTACAATTTTCTAACTGTGGATCCACAAATTCAGCGTTGAGGCTTTTATAGTACTTAGTGTCCACTATCCTGTTGTAATGTTCTAGGTATTCAGCATGGCGTTCTATATCTCTGGGGTTGGAGTAATATTTAGGGTCGATGATAGGATAATCTTCAGGGTCAGTGCTGTTAAGAAGAATTTCTCCTCGAGATTCAGAATACAGAAGATGATGAGTAACAAAATGCACCTGTCTCCCACTAAGGGACTTATGTAAGTTGTCACAGATTGAATTTTTGAAACTGAACACTGAACTGCAAACTTGTAAAAAGAATGACGGATCTACGATGAGTCCACTAAGGATTTGGTAGTCTGCACGTTTTTG
The DNA here is from genome assembly GCA_002382865.2 of Heliothis virescens. Classification (NCBI taxonomy): domain Eukaryota; kingdom Metazoa; phylum Arthropoda; class Insecta; order Lepidoptera; family Noctuidae; genus Heliothis; species Heliothis virescens. Next base: position 10,406,628 of record NWSH02000296.1, on the reverse strand, counting down.
ACATGCTTTAATTGCTACACGACCTTCCATTACAGCTACGGGGAACTCATGGGGATTATGAGGTGATACAGTATCTGCTGCACCCATTTCATACACCATAACGTTAGTGGGGTTATCTTGAAAGTTTTGCCCTACTGGCAAGTTGGATATAACTTTGATTTTCTTGCTCTCTAAATGTTGCCTCGGCCCAATACCAGAAAGCATTAGCAATTGAGGGGATTTTATAGCTCCAGCAGCAACAATTATTTCTCTTCTTGCATTTATCGTTATGTATTTCTTATCTTTTGTAAGGACTCTCACTGCTACTGCGCGTTTGTTGTCATCGAAAATAATTTTTGTAGCTAGAGAGTTGTACAAGACTTTTAAGTTCGGGTTATCCCTCTCAGGACTTAGAAATGAATAAGCAGTACTTTGTCTGGTTCCCTGACCAATAGTGAAGTAAGTATCGGTGTACCCAAGTGGGTTCTTTCCATTGATATCGTTCACCACTTTCTGACCCATTTCTCTATATGCTTCGAAGAATCCATCATTTAAGCTCTTATGGTATTTCTTAATACGCATTTTGCCTTCAGTTCCATGGAAGAAAACATCAGGTGAATCGAGAATTCTTGGGTCTGTGACTTTTTCTGTTCTTTTGATAAGTGGGCAGAGGTTTTTCAAGGTCCAAGAGCTGTCATTGGTGATAGCTGCCCATCTGTTGTAGTCTTCGGGGTTACCAATGCCGTAGATCATGTAGTCTACTTGAGAAGAGCCCCCGAGTACCTTGCCTTGTTGGAATGGTCCATGAGATACTGTTGTGAAATTCCAGTCAGATTTTGAATTTTTCAGTAATGGAAAAAGCCCTGGTTGCTGAAAGCAAAATGTTTTACATTATTAACTAAAAATATGCTGGCCAAACTTAAATATGTATAGTTTGAAATATAGTTACCGTAGTTTCAAATTCGCCCATGCCACCAGCTTCAATGACTATAACGCTGATGTTTTTCTGTTTTACCAAATAACTTGCGATCAAACTACCAGCAGTACCGCCACCAATAATCAGGTAATCAGCATAGGCACCATCTGGAAAATATATAATAGTCATCATTTGCCTAGCCTTTTCCCAACTATGTTGGGGTCATCTTCCAGTCTAACCAAATAGAAGGTTAATGTTCGGTTGGTAAATTTTAACAGATTGGGGTAGGTTGACTTGCTATCTTTTGAACATGAAATGATTGTCTATCTGACCTCTTTAAAACAATTAACCAGGCAACTTAATAGCCCTTAGCAGGATTGGTTGTAAGACTTTTTGGCTTCTGACTGCCCACCTCGACTTTCACACTCACAACTGAGCAGATATTATAGGCTTTATAATTTTTATTTTTTTGTAGCCTTTTCATCGTCCCACTGCTGGGCACAGGCCTCCTCTCACACGGAGAAGTATTGAGCATTAATCACCACGCCTGCTCAATGCGGGTTGGTGATTTCAGACTTTTTAGCCCAGGTTTCCTCAAGATGTTTTCCTTCACCTTATATCAGCCATTGGTGTCTAAGACATACTTGCAAAGTACATACAAACTAGAAATGGTTGCATTGGTACTTGCCTGACCTGGAATCGAACCCACACACTCATACTTGGGAGGTTGGTGCTTTACCCACTAGGCCACCACGACTTTTTTTTTTAATTATGGGTTTTATAGGTAATAGACCTTATTTTAATCATAGTTATGGTTAATGTTACCTTGGACAATGGCTTCTGGCGGCCACAGATATGCCGTCAGTTGTAGACATGTCAGCAACTTCAAGATGTTTTGTGCCTTAGCTATGCTAGCTATAATTGATGCTGTGTCCATTTTACTGAAGAAACTTCAGTGAACACTGAAACAAAATTGAGAGTTTTAGACACAATAGAATGGCTGGACTTCATTATCTGCCTAGCCTTTTCTCTTATTATCATTATTTACTTGTAAAAAAAATGCAGAATAAGTACTCCATATAACCATACATTACACCCTATTTCTTAACGTTTTCAATTTTAATCAGTTAGTCTCTAAAGTGCAAAATATTGCCTTCAACTTAACACAGTCATTGGTGTATTCAAGATACATTCCTTAGAAAAGTTACATTAGTTCTTACCTATCCAGGAATTGAACCCACTCGTACTTGAGAGGTAGTTACTTCAACCACGAAGCCACCACGACACCAAACCCCTAACCTTGCTCAACGTAGAATGAAAATTCGTTAAAAATTTCCAGTTAATATAGGAAAATTTACTTCTAATTTAAACAACAAAAAAAGAATAACTAATTTCAAGTTGAAAGTAATTTAAATATTAATTAGTGTCTTGTAGATAAAATTGTAAGGCTATGTTCATATAGTTCTCAATTAACTTTATGATGGCTGAGAATTTCGGCTGTTCTCATATAAGGAGATCAGCCAGCTGCGTAGGACATATTATAGTGCACAAGCATTTGCGCAGACACAGGTGCACTCCCTATTCCCTCACTCTCATAACCCGATGGGACGGCAATCCGACACGACCGGAGAGAGATCAGGCGCAGGACCGACATTAACGAGCTCTCCGATACACGAGTGTAGCAATAATCAAACTATGTTGTGAAAGTTTCATAAAATCCACAATGCAATTTTTGCGCGATCCGGGAATCGAACCCGTGCACATGCGTATACGCTATGTGACTACAAACTAACTGCGGAATTCAATATTCTGTCTATCTCTGGATTTGCTTACTAGAGATAGAAATTTGACATTACTTGTATGGGGCTTATGTCAAAATTCTATCTCTTGTAAGCAAATCCAGAGATAGATTGGTTATTGGGAACGGCCGTTAACCAATAAGAACCTACCTTAAGGTAGATGGAAATAACGAGAAATTTTGTTGTTTAAATATCAATGTGTCTAACTGCCTACATGCATTAATTTATGTATCTACGAATAACTAAGACTTGATAAACCTATTGATGTGGAAATTTTACTAAAAAATAAACTGAAAATATACTTTATTTCTGACTAAACCAAGGGACAATGACTTCAAGTGATATCTTATTTCATTAAACCAATTGTACCTAAGTTATTTTACCGTATGTGTAGTGGCTTTAGTAATCAACTATGCTGTCTGTCGGGGTTCGATTGTATGTCCTATGATTCTAAGACTGGTTGTCAGAGTTTCTGGCTTCCGACTACCCATAACGAATGCTAAAGATGGTCATATAACAGCCAGGACCAACCAGTTTATCATGCCTTCCGAAATACGGAAGAACTCGTTATGACAAGATGGTCACCCATCCACGGACCGACCGCGCCAAGCGTTGCTTAACCTTATGATCGAACGATCCGCGCGGCTTTGACTTAGCCACGCGCTCTTCAGATAAAAATTCTTGAGAAAAGATAATGCAATCTGTCAATAAATTGCTATTTCTATTATGATTTTTTGAACCATCATTTACCTACTTACCATCTTTTGTCATACAGATGTATAAAACAGTTAATACAAGTATGAATCCTCACAAGACCTCGAGTTTTTAACGTTTCCAGTTAAGTTAAAAAATAGACCCATAAAAATATAAATGGGTCGCGCAGATTTCTTGTAAGTGGAGTGTTACATGTTGCTTTGAATAAGAGAAAGTTTGTTCAGAAGAAAAACGTCTATCTAATTTTGTAAAGCTGAAGAGTTTGTTTATTTTTGTTTGTTATTGAGTGTACCTACTAGGTAGTGCTCAGGTTTTGAAAAAGCAGGGCTAGATAGTCCATTTATTGTGGAAGGGTATTAACTCCTATTGACATGAAAGGAACCGCGAGCAGAAGCTAGTTAGCACCGAAGAACAAAAACACGATTTGAAAAAACATAGCCATAAAGGAGTGTAAAAGAAAGTATGCTAGATGGTTCGAGAAAAAAAAGAATTTAAGAAAATATAAAATATAATTAATTATTTTTTTCACTATCTATCGTATATCATCTGCCTAGCCATTCTCAACTTTGACTTTTTGTAAACATCAATTCTAATTTATAACCCAATCAACTTAAACCATCATCTGGGCACAAGATCAATCCTAATATAGGTACCCACATACAAACCAAAATCATTTATTTACTGGAAGTTAGACAAAGAAACCCATCCATCTTCACTCCCGACCTAAATTCCATAGAAGCTGAACTTAAATTCTTTTATTTCTCTCTCAGTCCCGGGTTGCGAAATACCTTTTGACAAGACCCAAAAGGCGATATATTTTTTGCTCGTAAACAATAATATTGGTTTGAGTTATTTGGCTGTTTCTTGTTCCTTTGAAATGCTGTTGTAGTTTATTGGTTAGCTTGCTGTTTTCTGCGGGTTTACCCGTGTCCTGAAGGAACTATTTCCCGCAACCGGATAAAAAGTAAGCTAAAGCCATTGATTTGATGATAAATGGGCTATTTAACACTGCAATAGTTTTGCGAATGAGGATAGTAGTACCACAAATTACTTAAGATTATCACGTTCAAACATGATCTTTCTTTTTTAGGGTTCCATATGCAAAGGGTAAAACGGGACCCTTTTACTAAAACTACGTTGTCTGTCTGTCTGCCTCCGGGCTGTATCTCATAATCCGTGATAGCTAGAAAACTGAAATCTTCAGAAATGATGTATTTCCGTTACCGCTACAACAACAAATTGTATTTGTATGTATTTTGGCTTGTTGTAGGTAATAGACACGTTCATTTTTCATAGATAATGGTACGGAACCCTTCGTGCGCGAGTCTAACTCGCACTTGGCCGGTTTTTTTATAATATTACCTTTGCTATTATTATTGGTCTGCCTCGTTGGTCTAGTTGTCGCATAGCAGTCTGCTGTGCACGAGGTCTCGGGATCGCATCTCGAGTCGGGCCGAAATCGCTTTGTGGGTTTTAGAATTTTTTTCAAAGCAAAAAAATAAGACAATTTCCTTAAACGATTTTGACTAAGCAATGTACGGTCTAAACTATCATAAATATTTAGGTAGTTTTTTGTTTAAATTAGCATAGATATGCCATTGTTCTCTAAGTGACTAAAGAAAGAAATTGCTTAGAATAGATTGTTGTTTTTGCCTAAGAATTTTGTGTTAAATAGTTTCTAAGAAACTTCTATAACATAAATAGCACACTAACGGACATCTGTGATTGATTGTTCATTTAATTTCCTAAATAAAAACAAATTATATAAGGCTTTTTTTTTATCGATGGGAAATCATCCTCCCGCTGTGGGTGACAGCGGAAGGGAGTGTCAGACTTTTACAGACTAAAACCCACCGTGTTCCTTCGGGAGCCCTTTGTGTAACAGGACCGCGGTAACTCTTTCGAACAACCCGCAGCCCCGACGGGCTCCGGGCCTAGTGGCCCCCGCAGGGAAATTATATAAGGCTTGAATCCATCCCCAAGGTTTCATATATCTACATACCAAGTTTCATCTGTATTTTTCCAGTTATTTCGCCAATAGTGTAACGTATATAAAAAAAAAATCTGCATTCTTGCAGCGTGGAGACAGACAGACAACGGAGTCTTAGTAATAGGGTCCCGTTTTACCCTTTAGGTACGGAACCCTAAAAACAAACAATCTCTTTAGCTTTTTAATATTAGTGTCGATGAAAAAATACAAAATATAACCATTTGTTGACATCTATTAAATAGAGAACAAAATCTAACACTTAACCAGCAATATCTCAGTAAGTTTAACTGAAAATAAGTTAGCATTTAACTGTAAACTCTTGAATGAGGAGCCAATAATATCCCGTTCAGTTAATCTAGATCTATGTGAAGTGTTCGGAGCACGCTATCTGTCTGACTTGTTGTGTTTTGTAGCCGTACTTCCTTCAAATTTTATTTTAATACCTACGTACAAACGCTAGCCGGTCAACTTACCGGAATTTGTCAAATTTTATCAATCGAATATTGACCTTCCACTTTAGTTATAAGGTTGAAAATCTTTTGAAGAAATTTGACAGATTGTGGTAACTTGATGTGCTGTCGTCTGTATAAATGCCAGCAGGCCAACCTACCTGAATCTGTAAAATTTTACCAACCGAATTAACCTTCCACTAAAGTGATAGGATTGTTCTTTTGAAGAAATTTGACAGATTGTGGTAACTTGATGTGCTATCGTCTGTACAAACCAATGTCAAATGTAAAAACCGGCCAAGTGCGAGTTGGACTCCCGCATGAAGGGTTTCGTACCATTATATATTAAGTTAGTATTTTTTGTTATAGCGGCAACGGAAACACATCATTTCGATGCCTTAGAGTGAAAACCTCGTAAGTGTAAGAGACATGACTTTTCAGGAGGAACATGTAGGATGTTCTTTGAGAAGTTATCTTCCTAGAAACGAGATAAAAAAAATGGGGAAAAAATTGCATTTCCGAGGTTTTCACTCTAAGACGACGATTTGTGAAAATTTCAGCTTTCTAGCCATCACGGTGGATGAGATACAGCATGGAGACAGACATATAAAAAAAATGTATTTCGACCAGTTGTAAGTAATAGATACGTTCATTTCTCATAGATGCGCGAGTCCAACTCGCACTTGGCCGGATTTTTACCTCTTCCCAGCACAAGGAATTTCTAATTACCTCTTTATATTTAGTGCCGAACACCCGACTTTTCTACCAGAAACATAATACGACGCCATCTTTATTTAACGATTACGCTATAAAATAAAGACGGGTCTAATTGCCAATTGCTACGATCGCGTGATACGGGTAGGATAGTCAATGTCACGGTTATAACACGAAAAGGCTATGAATATGAAATATTTGTATCAAGGTTGGGTGTGGTAGGTAGATAATATTTTTAGGAGCAGGTACCTACTGTTTTTGATGTGAGATCTTCTGGTGATCAACTGCGGAATTCAATGATGATGGCGTCCTAGCCGATTGTCGGCCACGGTGGTTGTTCTCATTTAAGGAGATCAGTCAGCTGCGCAGGACATATTATAGTGCCCAAGCATTTGCGCAGACACAGGTGCACTCCCTATTCCTTCACTCTCATAACTCGATGGGACGGCAATCTGACACGACCGGAGAGAGATTAGGCGCAGGACCGACATTAACGTGCTCTCCGATGCACGGGTGAATCAAACACCAACTTCCAACTCCGGGCTGCTTTGTGAAAGTTTATATAGCCCACAAAGCAATTTCGGCCCGTTCCGTGAAACGAACCCGAGACCCATGGCACGGCAGTCGCGCTATGCGACCACTAGACCATCGAGGCAGATCCTAAAACCTGTTTGTTTTGTCTTTCTCTGACAGCAAACAAACAAAATATATTTCTATTATAAAAACCGGCCAAGTGCGAGTTGGACTCGCGCATGAAGGGTTCCGTACCATTATATATGAAAAATGAAAGTTTATTTTTATATTTACTCTCCCTTAATATTTATTTTTTTAGTATTTGTTGCTATAGCGGCAACAGAAATACATCATCTGTGAAAATTTCAGCTTTCTAGCTATCACGGTTAATGAGATACAGCGTGGAGACAGACAGACAGACAACGAAGTCTTAGTAATAGGATCCCGTTTTAACCTTTGGGTACAGAACCCTAAAAATTAATACAAGTAGATACAATACTAACCTAGAAAATACCATAGCGTGAAGGATAAAACATTAAAAATAACGCGTTTCGTGTGAAAACCTAATTAGTAGGCGACATCTAATCTACTAACTTATGATTTGTTTTCTAAATGTCATGGTGGTAGGTTATGGTGGTTTTCCATTGATATTTCCATGAAAACTAGTTTCATGGGCATTTGTAACTAGCCTTAGTTGAAGTAAGAAATATTTTATGGCTTGTACGTCACTATTTTTTAGGGTTCCGTACCCAAAGGATAAAACGGAACCCTATTACTAAGACTTCGTTGTATGTGTGTCTGCCTGTCTGTCTGTCTCCAGGCTGTATCTCATTAACCGTGATAGCTAGAATGCTGAAATTTTCACAGATGATGTATATCCGTTGCCGCTATAACAACAAATACTAAAAATTAAAAAAAATAAATTATTAAAGCTGTTGATTTATATTAATTAATTGCAAAATTGTATACTAGTAGCGCCATCTATTAGAAATAATGTGCAACTTAAGTAACTCACACTTGACCATTCCTATTGTACTTTTTTCATAGATAATGGTACGGAACCCTTCGTGCGCGAGTCCAACTCGCACTTGGCCGGTTTTTTTAGAGTTCCGTACCCAAAAGGTAACACGATTTCCCATGAGTAAAATATCACTGTCCTGTCCGTCTGTCATCAGGCTGTATCTCAACAACCGTGATAGCAAATGATTTGTAATTGATGTTGCTATCACAACGAAAATATTTTGGGGTAAATAAATGTATTCACCAATGTCGGTTCGTAAACTCTTATATAAATATATTGCAGATTCCAAGCTACTTGTTGAATGCTTTTTAAAACCCACATAGTATTTTTTGCCCATCGAGGGAATCGAACCCGTGACCCCGTGCACACCAGTCGCGCCATACAACTACTAGACCAACGAGGCAATAGGCCAATTATTACAAAATCATTAAAATTAACTTCTAATTATGACAAAGTTATTAAAATTCAACGCGACGGCTGAAACTATTTTCTAGTCTAACTCAAAAACTAAATTAATCTGCACATTACAGTTTTGAAACTAGATCGAAAACTTTATAATAGCGTTGAACGGACAAGGTTTATATTTACTCTAAACTTAGAATATGTAACCAACTGGAAGAGCAAACAGCACAAATCTCGATGTGTAAAAATCTGCCAATTTACACGAGGCAATGCAATAAAAAATGCTAGCTGACTCATTTATTTTTCATCACATCGTTACGGACGCACACGATGAATTTGTCAGTCAGAAGTATCATTATCTGCTTAGCCTTTTCCCAACTATGTTGGAATCGGCTTCCTGTTTAACTGGATGCAGCTGAGAACCGGTATTTTACATGAAGCGAACGTCTTTCTGATATTCATGAACCCGGTTACCCAGACAACCCGATACCCCTTGGTAAGACTGGTTGTCAGACTTTCTGGCTTCTGACTACCCGTAACGACTGCCAAAGGTGTTCAAATGACAGCCAGGACCCACAAATTTTTAGTGCCTTCCGAAACACGGGAGGACCCGTCATGACAAGATGATCACCCATCCAAGAACCGACCGCGTGACCGCGCACTTTGTCACGAGAATCAAACAAAGGTATATATGTACTTGTAATTATTTACAGACGCTCTCGTTGCACCTTCTCCATAGGGGAAGGCACGGCAATGGCGTGTCCACTTGGTTAAATAATCTAAGATTCTGAATTTCGATGTTAATTAGGAGATTCCGTGTGGAACTGCGATTAGCTAAACATTTCGTACGCAAACTTTTTCAGCTAAATTTAGATTTTTTGTTGAAGAATTTTTTGGCTGTGCAAATAGTGGAAGTCAGCTAGGTTAGTTAAAAAATCTTTGGTTATAAAAAGCTTACATTCATAAATAAGCGACAGGAAAGCTGCTCTGTTCAGAGTAAATAAGTGGATGCATTGCAATCAGTATATCCTGAGACTAAACTATAGAACTAACTAAAGATTAAGTTATACCTAAAATACTTGGTTTTACAAGCGTCCCAGGAGAACAACTCCCATACTCGCCCGGATAAAAATTAACGTATGCCAGTGTTCAGGGTAATAACTTTCTCTGTGCTAGGTATAATCTCATTTTCGGGATCTTGGAATAATTATGATGTGATATGACAGTTCCAGAAAAAATATTGTTGCCTTTTCATTTTAGGACTAAACATACTCAGTACAATCTTCTATTCATAACTTGCTTAAAATATTATTACTTAAAATATTATGTAAAGGTTAATTCATAAGTAAAAGCCTTCTTGAATACAATTTTTACGTAGGTATTACATAAGAAAGGTCTAATTTTGTAATATTAAAGTCATGGCGGTTTCAAAGGATCATAATTAATTGCATTATTCCCTAAAAATAAACTTCCTTTGCCTTTAAAGGTCAAGGTAAAGGAATGAAAAGGTTAGCTTTCGTAGCTGCAGAAATTGTATCTATTTTTGGGTCTATTCAGAAATGGTCATTAGTCAGACAGCCTTTCTTTTGATATTCTATCATTCTACTTGATTTATTTGCACATGTAAATGTAGATGTCTTTCTCTAATAGATTTTCAAAGTCATCTCCTACTATCAGGTTCAATTTAATTGCATTTTTTTTACAGTATGGAGTGACTCGATGTGGTGGCGTTATTATTTGTTGTATTGTTGTAGTGGTCGCATAGCCTACTGCTGTGCACGAGGCCTCGGGTTCGATCGGAGAACACGTTGATGTCCTGATCTCTCTCCAGTCGTGTCGGATTGCCATCCCATCGGGTTATGAGAGTGAGGGAATAGGGAGTGCACCTGTGTCTGCGCAAATGCTTGTGCACTATAATATGTCCTACGCAGCTGGCTGATCTCCTTATATGAGAACAGTCGCCATAGCCGGCAATCAGCTAGGACGCCATTGTCATTATTATTTATTGTTTTTTTTTCCGAACGTCCGTCAAAGTTTTTTTTGCGCATAGCGTATATATTGTCCTGGCTGTCATTTCAGTATCAATTCAATTCAAGCAAGTATCCGGTTGCCCGAGCAATTGGGTTACAGAAAATAGTTGGGAAAAGGCTAGGCAGGTGATTGTACTGACTGAAGAAAATGGTGGAAACCTACTTAACATTTATTCAACCTACAAACTAGCATACAATAAATAATAATAGTAACATATTTTTATCACAGTTCTAACATATCGTGTCATGCGTTGAGCTTTTTCAGAATCAAGGGCACGCCTTTCCCAAAAATACGACTGTCACGCACATTCTAAATTGGACCTTAATTCTATGAAGATAAAGGTTTGATGAAATGAAAAACTAAGTTGGTTTTATGAAGGGATGGTATCACATAAGTGTGATTTAGTGAGTTGGAATATATTTTAGTAGTCGCGTTTTAGTTTTGCTATGAAACTGGTATGGAAATGAGTTACCTAGCGTGATATTTATGCTAATACAAGGTTTACCTGAAAAAATATGAACATAATATAGAAAAAAAATCAATACATACTTTTCGCACGAATTCGTTTATATTCATCTCGAAGACAATTGGTTGAAACATAAAATTAAAAAAAGTCTAATATGAATCTATTGTAATGACCTCTCAATGAAACAAAGCTTAGGTATTCATCAGAATTGCAACGGAGTGCACGTAAAGGTTCTGCGCCTGATCTCTCTCCAACGGACTATGTGAAAATTGAGAGTACCGTCCTATGTCTAAGCAAATGCTTGTGCACTATAATACGTTCTGGGCAGTCGCTCCATGTAAAATACTGGTTCTCAGCTGCATCCAGTTAGACTGGAAGCCGACCCCAACATAGTTGGGAACAGGCTAGGCAGATGATGATATAATACGTCCTGCGCTGCTGGCTGATCTCCTTGGAGAGAAAAGCCATTGTTATTTGAGTTTGTAAACGCAAACGGTTATGTCATTTGATTTTGACTATGTCAGTGCATATCACAAGCCGTCAAAGATTATATTATCTGACACTTTTCCATGTTTTGCAGGTCTCGTACGATACTGTAAATATTGAATCCCTGTTCATCCGTTTTATTTGTTTGCTTTCTGCCCATAATAACCCTTCAGCTAATTGGCCCAGCCCGCTTCCACTGCGCCAACACTAGCTTACAATCGGCTATGACGCCATTTTATATATCAAAATAATATTTTTTATCCAGGTACGGAAACTTGTACCCCCAGACGCACGTATACCCGCGTGAAACAACTAGTTCACAATATTTGCCAAAGCCCAACAATGGAGTAATGACGGCATCTCCACACCTCATTTTAACTGCCCTAGTTAATTGCGTTACATTCGCCCATAAACGTGACATAATTAATCCTACTACTAATATTAAAAATGCGAAAGTTTGTATGTTTGTTTGATACTCTTTTACGCAAAAACTACTAAACGGATTTTGATAAAACTTGGCAGTAATATAGCTTACTAGCTTCCGCCACCGATTTCACCCGCTTCCCGTGGGAACTACTCTGCGCACCCGGATAAAAAGTACCCTACAGCCTTCCTCGATAAAAGGGCTGTCTAACAATGAAAGAATTTTCCAAATCAGACCAGTAGTTCCTGAGATCAGCGCGTTTAAACAAACAAACTCTTCAATTAGTATAGGTAGATATAATATTAGTATAGATATTCCGCAATAGGCCATAGGCTACTTTTTATCCGGGTACGGGAAGTAGTTTCCTCGGGAAGCGGGTGAAACCGCTGGCAGAAGTTAGTTATCTAAATGTTTGGCTAGGTCACGGCGTAATAGACAGGGGTTGGTGACAAGTTTTTATGGGTTTGTGGTGGAAAAAAAAAAGTTCTATATTTATACCGTCATGCATGTAACAAATCAGTTGTTTTTCACTTCTGGGTATAAATATCTATCTACTAGCTTCCATGTCGCGGTTTTACTCGCTCCCGGAGGAAAATATTCGTACTTCCTTAATTAGAATGAAAAGTATAGACGACAGCAGGTCAACGTATACGAATCTGTCAAATTTTACCAATCAAATATTAACCTACCGCCATTGCGATAAGGTTGAAAATCTATTGCAGAAATTTTACAGATTGTGGTAACTTGATGTGCTGTCTGTACCTATAGTGTCACCGAATCCTTTGTGCACTTGATAGCTGTCAGTTTTTAAGGCGTAACTGACACATTTGTATTGACTGTCAGGATCTGTCAACTGCACCAGAAAACGGCCAGACTATATATGTCCTATGTCCGTCTCCAGGGTTTCTTTCTTATATTTCAATCAATTCAGCCGTTTTAGTGTGATATTGATGGAAAATTAAAATGGACATAATAGCACTTCAAACCTCTTTTGTCATACCTAAGACTATTACTACATAAAAAAGAAATCTGAAAAGCTTTTTCTTTCTAAAACAAAGGTTCTTGCGTAAAAATAAACGTTCAACTGGCAACACCGGTGCGGTTACTAATTAGCAGACACTTTTAAAGGAATACCATAGAGCTATTAACGGTTTGAAATTGGAAGAACCATTTTTGAATTTTTATATTGATAATTTTAACCTTTGATACAAAAGCGGTATTATAAGTTTGACAGATAAATCATAAATAGGTACCAACGTTACGTTAACACTATGCAGTTATAGAGTCAAACGTATGTTTGGTTTAATATTGTACAGACGCCAGCACAAACCTACCTCAAACTGTCAAATTTCTTCCTTAGATCTTCAACCTTATCACAATAGAGAAAGGTTAATGTTCGATTGGCAAAATTTGACAGATTCGAATAGATTAATCTTGTCTTTTGTACATTTTGACTACAAAGATATCTGATGACTACTAATGCCAACATGGACCTGTCCCAATTGCCAACCTCACTCAGGTGATCCCTGTTGAATAACAGACGAGGCTCTGGCGACCCACTGGTGGCGGTATAATTACCACACAGCACCAAGTGTGACATTAAATGCTTTGCTCGGAGATGGGCAGCAGCATCTCCGAAGCTAACTATATCCCACACTGCGCTCACCAACACGAATGCCCAGCGCGGTGACTATGGGCAAATCCCCCCAGCTTGGGAGAGGCAGTGGACGTTTTTCTTCGCCTGCGTGTATTATATTATCATACCACATGATTTTTTGTTTACTACATGTATTGATTTGTATAGAATTGGTTCTTCAAACCATACCTACAGACAGAATTGTGTTACTGGGGAGTTTGTTCCACCATTTCTTCTTCCCAGCCAAAACACATAGGAAGTGGTGAAGGCCGGGCGTTTTTGGGGCTGTCTTTTGTAAACTTGACCTTCAAAAAGTGCTGATTTTCAGCCTACTTTGAATAAATGCTTTCTGATTTCGTGGTGACGAAAACTATAACCCTTATTATACAGGATAAGTCATATCTATGATATCATGTTCAAAGAATGCTTTTACCATATAAAACATGAAGATAGCTAAAATAAATTAACTCTCTGTGCCTTCCAAGTGTAAGACACTCATATTATCGTTTTACTTTTAGTTTCTAAGAAGTGTTAGCATATGCGCTCGCGCATCTAAGGCGGGGATGCACTGGACTTTTGAGTTTTGAATATAGTTCTTTTTATAATAATACTAAACGTGGCCATTAATTATATGTGTTATTAAATATGAGGCGAATAAAACTTGGTAAAGCAAAAATAAAATATTTTTTTGTCTGGATATTTTTTTGCGGTTTCCTAGACATCCTTGCTTAAAGGTTAGCGATGTAATTGTTTAAAAAATCCGATCAATTTAAGACATAGTTTCTAGCAATGAATTTCTCTCATTAACTGGAGAAAAAAACTAAAATGCAATACTCTCTTAGAAGTCTTTCTACATCTTTTTAGGCTACAGTTAAACTCTGTGGGGCCTGCCGTAAGGCGGGCAGTTGCCGGTGGGGGCCTGGACGCTATGGACTCCCAGGCCCTCCCCACTCAGGCGAGGTCGGAATGCCGCTGGGTATTTTTAGTGGGTATACCGGGAACGACTATTCCGGGGAGTCCCACATACACCTCTCCCGTTCCCCGGGGATACGTAATTGTAATTTTTTCCCAGTGACAAAAAAAAGGCTACAGTTAAACTATTTGTTGTGAAAGTTTATTCATCCTCGCAGTGTATTACTACCCTAACTTAAGTTACCTTTGGCCACAATGTAAAGAAGTTGCAAGTGTTATTTTCCTTTTATTTTCGAAGTGCTAACCTTTCGTATATTTAGATAAATTTATTTTAACACTAAATGAGGAAGGATACTTTGCTGTGCTTTCTAAGAATATAGTAAAGGTAGCTATCTGATAAATAAGTAAGTATAAAGAAATATTAGGATAGATCATAAGGTTAAGCAACGCTTGGCGTGCTCGGTCGGGGTGACGTCATAACGAGTTCTTCCGTGTTTCGGAAGTCACGATAAAATGGTGGGTCCCGGCTACAATTTGAATATCTTTGGCAATTGTTACCGGTAGTCAGAAGCCAGAAAGTCTGATAATCAGTGTTACCAAGGGTACCATTGCTTATTTTATTTCTTTACTTATTTCTTCAAAAGATAGTGCTGTTAATGTACAGACGACAGCAGGTCAAACTACCCGGATCTGTCAAATTTTACCAATCGAACATTAAACTTCCACTATTGTGGTAAGGTTGAAAATCGATTGAAGAAATTTGACAGATCCGGGTAGTTTGACCTGCTGTCGTCTGTACGTCTGTAAGTGCTGGCCTCTGTACGATGAGGGCGCCAAAATTAGGCAAGGATACTACATTTTAAAACTGCTCCTTGAAGGTATAACATTTCAGTGTGTATCGTATCATAGAACGAAAAGGAGTCATTTAGCTTAGAATGGTGCTATTAATTAACCAATCTATTGACTAACAGTGGGTCGCAACAATATATCTATCCGTCAAATAAAGAATGAATTCTGACATTAGCTCCATATAAATTAAGCAAAACAACGGATAAAGCAATATATCCTGACCCTTTGCCTAGCAACAAAACACTTGATAGACAGGTCGTCCATCTTCGTAGACCTTCGGCTAAGCTCGGCTATCCTTAGCTGTCAGTTCACCTCAAACTAGCATTAACCGTCACATGTTCTAAAAATAACTACACAATAAGCACAAAACACTTTCTTTTTTTTTCAAAATATAGAAAAAAAGTCTTGAAACTTTTTTTACAAAACCGTTGGTTGCACTTGCGCATCACATCATACGACTTAGCTATTGTTAAACGGGTTTTTAGCGGGAGTCGACAACACTATACCTATCTCTTTTTGGCAAGACACAAATTGTATGTTCTGTCTTTCTCACACACGGTGTCGTGTTAAGGATGGAGGCACAGGAGATGTTTTTTTACTTAAATTTGAATAAATTTACACTTTTAAAGAAAGGTTTTAAGTTTATATAGGGTTTTTGAACTCATGCGCCGTCAGTCACTATATGAAGATTATAAAATCGATGTTATGGAGCTTATAACTGTTATTTTTATAGTTCGATTGGCACCTGTATTTTTGACAATAAATCTTTTTGATAAAAGCCTTACTCCACGATCAACGAACCGAGTTATCGTGACTCGTGTACAGCCCCGGATCTAGGGGGGGGCAAGCCGGGGCCTATGCCCCGGGCGGCAAATTCAGGGGGCGGCGAAATGCATTATTTAGAAACGAATAGACAACTTATAATTTACGTAAATTTGCTACAGAATAAATAAAAGAACTTTCACTCTTATTTTACTATGACCCATAGATATTTTATTTACATTTCTGTGCTATGACCATATCAACTCAACCGATACCCAGGGGCAGCACACGGAAAATGTGACATAATAATCGCGAGGCGCCCACCTAGGCGTATTCCAAAAAGCGCGCCCGTAGGAACGAAAGACCACGAACACACGGATGCGTGCAAAGTGCGAAGTGTGTTCGCGGATAACTTCGTCGTTTATGAGCCGATTTTGATTTTTTTTTTTTTATATGAAAGGGTCTGCTGCACATTGGCTCCCATTGTCATCAAGTCAGTGTCTGATGGTGGAAATTGTAGGCAAGCATCAGGTGAAAACTTTAAATTTATTTGTACATATATCGAATGAGTCTATATGACCGTGAAGATTTGGACTTTACCTGATGTTGGAGACGACAAAACATCAGGGTAACTTCACATCGGTATATAGCAACTAAGTATTTGGGCTTATTTTTTACACCGAAATATGTTAAGACTGCCATTTCTGACCTGATAGCGAAGGCAAAGTGCAGCTTAGGGAACTCCTTAACGGTTGATAGCANATATCGAATGAGTCTATATGACCGTGAAGATTTGGACCTTACCTGATGTTGGAGACGACAAAAGATCAGGGTAACTTCACATCGGTATATAGCAACTAAGTATTTGGGCTTATTTTTTACACCGAAATATGTTAAGACTGCCATTTCTGACCTGATAGCGAAGGCAAAGTGCAGTTTAGGGAACTCCTTAACGGTTGATAGCAGCCACCTTGTATTTAGCTACATTATGGGTTACGTCTGCCATTGTCGGTATTAAAAATAATATCGTTTTAGACCCAAAAACTGAAAAGCTTAAAATAAAACTTTTCACATGCAGTGGCGTAGCTACGAAGGGGCTAGCCGGGACAGCGCCCCGGGCCCCCCGAGCTCAGGGGGGCCCCGAATCATTACCAGAAAATTACGATCACACTAAACTTTTCAAAGTTACTCTCATTTTACAATAAATAAAGACAGGTTGCAACCCGACTTTTCCAAAAATTTCGCGCTCGCTTCGCTCGCGTCCTAGAGTTACTTCTTGTTCTTCTTTTTCGTCATTAAACTAAAAAAATCGCGCTCGCTCCGCTCGCTTCCTAGAGTTACTTCCTGTTCTTCTTTTTTGTCATTAAACTAAAAAAAACGCGCTCGCTTCGCTCGCGTCCTCCAATTGCAACGTACTGTTCGTTTATGTATAGTCCTATCTCAAAATAACAAAAGAGGTCGCGGTTGCTCCGCTCGGGCATCTTTTACTATTTTCTGCTGTTTTTTATTTTCTTCAAACATATAAAAAAAGCGATTTTTTTTAATTTGCCAACATCCTCCATCACCCGTCCAAAAAACAATCTTGGTATAGTAACTCGAGGAATAGTTCAAGTTTGGTCGAATCGACCCTTAGTGGACATCTGATAGCTGAAGAAGTGAAATTATAAAGATGATAAAAGGAAAAATAAATATAAGTCGGCGGGGGCGGCATATTTAACTTTTTGCCCCGCCTAAAAAAAATTGAAGATCCGGGGCTGCTCGTGTATAAGTTCGTTTATTTACGATATATCGATTGCTTTGATAATCACAATCGATTAAAAACTTATTAGTTTTTTGTTGACATTTTAGTTTTATCTCGATAACTTTAGTTTCCCAAATGTCAACTATTGTTACTATTTGAATTGTAGTTAAATTCAGATTTATCTTTGCCAGATAAAATTTGCTCTTAAATAAGCTCTAGTACAAACGATAGCACATTAAGTTACCACAATCTGTCAAATTTCTGCACTCGATTTTCAACCTTATCACAATGGAGGTAGGTAAATATTTGATTGGTAAAATTTGACAGATTCGTATACGTTGACCTGCTGTTGTCTGTACATACAAAGATAACTATTTTGTAATTTTGGAACGGTAACATAAATGTACTCTGCAGGTCACCTGAAAGTATTTTTTTTTAATCAGGACCTATCAAGAACTAATTAATGTCCACTAAAAGATTTCAATCAAGATTGCAAATTGTTAGGCGGATGTCAAACATGAAATACAATTAAAACCAAATTATTACTTGGTATATAATGTATATGTATTGTTAAATCTCATTCCTGGTTTCAACTGCCTCATTGGTCTAGTGGTCGCATAGCGCGACTGCCTTGCCACGGGTCTTGGGTTCGATTTCGATCGCTTTGTGGGTTTTAGAAGCTTTCACGACAGCAGCCTGGAGTTTGGAAGTTGGTGGTGTTACACCCTCGATTGTTACTCAGTAGCAATCGTAGTTATATTTCCACGTCAGAGGCCGTCAGGCGGATTTGTGAAAACTCTGACACTAGGGCTTGTCAGGTGTTTAAACCTGCAGCTCACTCGATAAGAAGAAGATTCCTGGTTTCGAGACGAGAGGCTTTTAGCAAGAGGACCATAAGAAGGCCGATGATCACGGAAATCAAATCATTTATTTCTGTTAATAAGTTTCACTGAACACTTTAACATTTCAATATTTTTTAAACTAGATGGGGCCGGTATTTCCTACCTTGAGAAGAAAAACCCAAACAAACTCAAGAGTCAAAGTTTTTTTGAAGTCCAACATAACATAACATTTGAACACTATGGTTCGTGTCTGAAATTACCTTTTTAAGAAAGTGTCGTACCAATTTGAATCGACCAGTCCAATCAGCTGGCAAGCATTTTTCGGTCTTCATTTCACTACACAAAAGAGTTACTGGGTTCCTGGAACACAAATGACTCTAGAAACATTGGTGGGGTTCAGTAAGAGTCTGGCACTCCCTCCCGCTACACCCACAGTGGAAGGCGTCATTTGATGATTTCCCGCATAAAAAAAAACATGACGGACGATCATACTTACCTAAGACAAGACGTTACATCCTGATTTATGAAGTACCAGCTTTCGCCACTTAACACCCACTTCCCGTACTCGGATAAAAATTAGCTTATATGTTATTCTGATATACAGGTAAGATATATCCCACCAAAAACATTCTGTAAAAAACTAGCCAATTCTCGCGGAAGCTGCTTGTTTATCT
>NWSH02000296.1:10365125-10387208 GCA_002382865.2 Heliothis virescens | reverse complement strand
CTTTAGCTCCCTTAGTCGCCTCATACGACACCCATGGGAGAGAAATGGGGAGGTCCTATTCTGTATTCCTACATAAATGTCTTGAATGATAAAAATGAGAACGAAAAAAGTTTAATCAGAATTTTTGGAAACCTTAGAACAATTTACGTACAGCCTCTGATCACTCTTCCATGTATAGACGCCAGCGCATCAACCTACTTCAATAGATTTTCTACTTATCACAATAGCGGAAGGTTAAAGTTCGATCGATAAAAATTAATCTGCTGTCATCTGTACCTAGGTACACTTTTCTAGTAAACCTCTTATCTATTCGTAAAAACCGCATGAAATTCACTCGGTATTCATCATCTCAACCACAAAAACCTGGAATTGGCTATCTACAGCCTATTTATGCTCTATCACAGAAATGTGTTATGTTGTTACTGGCAATAAACTTAACTCTCCTAAAAGCTTGTAATAAAACCATTTTCATACACCGAGACTTAACACAAAAACCAACAAAAACTAAATAAATAAGGCCTTTCTCTTCATCAAGAAACATAACTCAAACAAATATTAATAACTGGTACATATCATAATTAAATTTAAGCACTGCATGTACCACTAAATCTTTTAACCGAATCGTCCTTAGAGTATTCAATCAACTGGATACGCTATTCCCGTCCCTAACTTTCTGCTAAAGGTCACGATCGCAAGTCATACTCGTAAGTATGTATATGTGCATGAAGTTTATGCTTATGTGTGTAATTTTTCGTGTTGCTGGTTGCGGGGGAGTTTGTTCCACCATTTCTTCTTCCCAGCAAAAACACATAAGAAGTGGTGAAGGGCGGGCACTTTGGGGGCTGTTTTTTGTAAGATTGACCTTCAAAAGGTGCTGATTTTCAGCCTACTTTGAATAAATGACTTTTTATCATTGCCTCGTCTTTTTGACAGACTTTTTCGCGTAGACATCTGAGCTCATGGCAGTTCCTGTTGTTTTAATACTCCAAGTTATTGTCTCACTCACTCTAATTAAACATATTACACTGAAGTTCGAAAACCCCAAACTGAATCATTTTGAGAATGCTTCCAGGAAGGCTATTGGTTATTTTTTTAACGAGGAAGCGAACGCTTTTATTTTTTCGTAATTCGAACTTTTGAAATTGCGAATTTGAAGCTGGTGTGGTCCCGGTTTCAAGAGATGAGCATTATGAGCATATCTATACCCTGTTCACGATAACGTTAGAAAAAAGAGGCTCGCAGAAGCAGGAGTACGATACCTTTTGTTTCAAGTTAAGTTCAAATAATTTTAATAAATAATACGTATGGCATACAGTAAATTATTTCCTATCTATGTACTCGTCACGAGGCGAATGACGTGAAATGAAACAGTGTTTAATAACAATAATTTTGAATACAAAACTGATAAATTAATACATGAAGTAAAAAAAATATATTTGATATTTATGTACCCATGTTGGCGGGCACAATCCTTCATACCCATACCTATTAGTCAAGATGCTACAAAAAGAAAAATGGTTAAACCTATTTAAAATAAAAGAATTGTAATGTTTCCATTCGGTGAAAATAGGTATAGCTTTGAACCGTGCAACGATTTTTTATGTCATATCGAGATCTTCCGTGCTTCAGAAGTTGCCCGGGTAACTGGATTGTGGAAACAGATAGGCAGTCGCTCCATGTATAGCAATAGTTCTCAGCTGCATCCAGTTAGACTGGAAGCCGACCCCAACGTAGTTGGGAAAAGGACAGGCAAATAATCTCAAGTTAATGATACAACAGAGATGACAAGTGACTAATTTTATTCTGTCAGTCATCGTCCCCTGTTGATGACGGTGATGATGATGATGATGAAGAAGTTTCACCAACGTTAAAAATGAAACTTTCAACGACATGTATTATACTATCAAGTTGGCAAAACTTTTCCTCTTCTTTAATCGTATTAACAAAGCAAGATTGCCATTTCTCTGTCGTAATATATGTTAGTGCTTGAGGAAGTTACCGCTTCACTTCCTCTAATTTAAAACGATTTATAATTTCGGGCAATAATAACAGTAACAATAAACAACAAAATCACGAAAATTCAGTTATAACGAGAAAAGGCACACAATTTGACAGATCACATTTGACAAAACCTCCCAAAATTAAAAATTCACGTACTGCCACAGTTTATGAAGAGAATAGAGTAAGATTTNCTATCAAGTTGGCAAAACTTTTCCTCTTCTTTAATCGTATTAACAAAGCAAGATTGCCATTTCTCTGTCGTAATATATGTTAGTGCTTGAGGAAGTTACCGCTTCACTTCCTCTAATTTAAAACGATTTATAATTTCGGGCAATAATAACAGTAACAATAAACAACAAAATCACGAAAATTCAGTTATAACGAGAAAAGGCACACAATTTGACAGATCACATTTGACAAAACCTCCCAAAATCAAAAATTCATGTACTGCCACAGTTTATGATAAAAATAGAGTAAGATTTTAGTTTTGGTAGAAATACGTGTAAACTTTTGATACTATTAGATTTTAGACATCGATAGAATATTACAGAAAACAATATTAAATGTAAGCTTTATAATTTCATAAGGTCGATAGGTTATTTTATTTTCCTTGCTTTGTGATTCCATAAATTAACTAAACGAAAATTTTCGATATTATACATTTTGTGACTTGGTCTGAGACTGTCTGAGAAAATTGACAGTGACGTGAAAACATTCCCAGTACTCTCTACCCCTGCTTCTTTTAGATTTTTTTAACGTCGACTAGACAACAGAATGTAAAAATAAACGATATTAAATGGAAATCTTGTAATTTCAGAAAGTAGATAGGTTAAATATGTACAATTAAGTGTGCCGGCTGCTATTTAAATTAATTATATTTTTTCCACATCAATCTTGAGCGAAATCATTTTTGTTGTAATTTTATTTTAAAGTGGACGCATAAAAGAGCCTTATTAAACTTCTTTCTATTCCTATCGCGAACAGACCATAGTCTTTCAAAATGTATAGTAAAAATAATTATTTTGAACGAAATGAAGAAACCGGCCAAGTGCGAGTTGGACTCGCGCATGAAGGGTTCCGTACCATTTTTTTTTGCATTTATATTTTATAATATATTTTTTTTCATTTTTAGTATTTGTTGTTATAGCGACAACGGAAATACATCATTTGTGAAAATTTCAGCTATCTAGCTATCACGGTTAATGAGATACAGCCTGGAGACAGACAGACAGCGAAGTCTTAGTAGTAGGGTACGGAACCCTAAAAAGAACAATACTTGTTCTAATCAAAAACTGCCCCAAAAATTGTAATATCACACATTTTTCTAGAATATTCTTTCCATAACCTTCAATAATATTCAGGAATAGGTATGCCCGAAGTTCTTTCCCCGTCCAAAAGGTAATTTGGTGTTACTTACCATTTTTTTTCGGAATTTCGCCATTATTTCATTCACCTTTAGCCATTCATGACGATTGTGGTGATTTGACCTTTATATTAATTAAACCTTAATTAGGAACTTTAGTGGAAGAAATAATCATGATTCAGTTTAACAGGAAAACAGCTTTGATACTTCGAACTTAGGTTAAATATAAGGTGGTCTACGTCTAGGGACTTTAGGTAAACTAAAGTTGTAGTTAAGTAAAGTAAAAAGTAAGACGTCTCCGTGAAGTGCAGGGTTTTTTAATTAAAAAACCCATCAGCATCAGTCATTGGGCTGTGGGATTTTTCTGAGTTATCGCAGTCCAGGTACACAAAAGGCTCAAGAAGAAACACCGTGGGCTTTAGGCAGTAAGAGTCTGAGAGATTATGATGGGGGCTGATGATTTCCCATCTCCAAAAAAATATAAACATGGATAGAAAGTTACTTGAAATAAATGAATATTGTCTCTTAATAACACCCGTATTTTAGAAGTCTTATAACTGAGTTTTTATAAATATCTACAGATATATGATCAATGACAATTATCTAAAAATACAGGTTGATGTTTTTAGACATATATATATATATATATTTTGACATTTAAAATTATTTTGACTTCCTGACCTAATAAATATTTAAAATCAGTGTCAATACTAAGAAGTAATAAGACAAAAAACTATTTTTTTTTATTTCAGTATAGCATAGTGTGCATCCTGAATTCCTGATTGGTATTGATTTATTGAAAATGAATTTCTGTCTGTCTGTCATAAAAACTAAGCAAGAAAATTGAAAACCTCGTTGTTTGATGTTATTTATTACATTTATACCTATATCTAGAAATATACTGAAACTAGGGAAAATATAACAATGTAGGCTAATTCTAGCAGTTACATAATTGTATAGAATATATTTATCCGTGTGCATAAAATATCAATAGGTATGATTCAAACATCATTCTCATTTCCTTACCTTCACAAAAAAAAAATGTACAAAAGATTAAAAATCATTAAAAAAATATAACATTTCACCTAGGATTTGCAATTTCTACTTCCAATAGACACGTCTTTCGATAAATTCACGCTTTTACTAAAACCACCTTGACTTCTACTGACACTGCAAACGCAACCACGATAATAGTTACAAAAATACAAAAAAAACTCCACATTGAAGTAAGGAGTGCACGCAAAAAAATAAAAAAGTACCACTTTTGCCTAAAGCGAACCGGTCTATGGCCAACTTCGCTCCACTGCATTTGATTGTCCGAAGGTCAGACATATTGCCAGATGCAAACCGGCTACCGGAGCGACCGCACGTCGCTCTAACCGCGCCACAAAAAAAACTTTTACGTACCAAAAAATAAATCGAACAACTAATTTTGAATAAAAAACGTTTATTCCTTCATCAATTTTCGTGTTTTTTATAAAGTTTTTAATGTAATTTCGTGTGGAATTGTGTTTTTTTAAGTTGGCGAGCCGCAGTAGAAAGTTGCATTGACAGGAATCTGAGTGCTCATGTGTTCAGTTCTGTGCTGTGTCTGTTTAAAGTAAGGAAGTTTCGACGTTTTGGTAAGCTTTGTAACTTTGTTCTGACTTTTGTTATGTAATAAAAATAGGTATTTTATTGTTAAGTGTTCTTTTGTGGTTGAAATAGTCGTGAAATCTATTTTTAACTTGCCTGATAGTTTAACTGTTTATGGTAGATTGTTAGAACCATTTCTACTGAATAATAAGCTTGTATCACTGCATACGATTTATTTGAGTATTGAATACTCAGTGAGATTTAAGTCGTAAGGCATTTTTGCATCCATGAGTGAAGTAACAGAAAATTATAAAGTTTGTGACATTGTCTTAAGCTTTCTTGACCCGTCACATTGGTAAGTCTCCCTACAGTGCTAATTGCAAACAATGGGCTAATTATTTTGGTTCAATTAGCCATTTTTCTTGTAGTAACTTTCAACATCAAGACGATTCTTGACTGTAAAACCTTTTTATCACGACTTTTTTTTATTTTATTCAATGTTTTTTACATACAATACACCCAATAAGAGGTAGAGACTGATATTAATCATTTTTTTTTCTTTAAAGAGAAAAAATTATAATATTGAACGAAATGGCATCTTCATGCAAGTCTCTTGAACAGACAACTTGACACTATTCAAGTTCACGGAGAAATTCACAAAATAAACAAATGACTGTCTAAAGACGTTCTACATTCGAAAACGTTTTCTTTTTTGTTGAGATAAAAATATTTATTTTGTAATCAAGTTTTGCACCCTGTATATTAAATTCTTTCTGTATAATTTCTAATAGAATAATTGAGATTTATAAAAACACTTGGGATTTTGAATTTATCGGTATATCTAATAGGTACATACTACCACGAGATAAGTCTGCCATTTTCCCGCGGGTTCACCAGCCAGGAGATCTTCTTCCCGCACCCAAATGAAATAATTTTCCAACATTTTCGTTAAAAGCTCCCAAACCGCTCCAAAATCAGTGCAGTTGTTTTTGAGTTAATTGCGAACAAAAATACAGTCACATTCGTATATTTTTAAAAAGTTTAAAAAAATAGGTGCCTGTTTTATAATAAGAATAGATTTTTTTTTAAATAATAAAATGTCCCTACATAAATAAACTACCTATCCAAACGTTATCTCAGAGTTTTAAAAGCACCAACTTTATCGTCTAGAATGGGAGACAACCGGTGCAAGACCAGTCTACAATCACCAACCCGTTTTTCAGGTATGGTGATTACTACAAACGTTTGTTTCGATAAAAAAAAACATCTCTACGACCAGACAAATATCTTTCAATTTTTCTAATCAGGTTTCTAAAATATAGCCAGAAGTCACGTTTTCAAAAACGTTCTTTCTAACTGCGGAATTCAATACTCTGTCTATCTCTGGATTTGCTTACTAGAGCTAGAATTTTGACATTAACCCCATACAAGTAATCTCAAATTCCTATCTCTAGTAAACAAATCAACAGATAGATAGAATTTTGGGAACGGCCGTAAGTCTGCTTAAATTCTTGGTAATATAGACTTGTCACGGTGTCATTATGGATAGGAGGCAGTCAAAATACTCGTATATAGGTGACAGTTGAAAAATCTTGTATCTGGGTTACAACGTAAAGCCATTTAATCACTGGGTAACAGTCAAAACTGCTCGTGTTTGGGTGACAATGTGAAGCCATTTAATATCTGGGTGACAATGGAAACCCGTTTATGTCTGGGTAACAGTCAAAACTCTTGTATGTGGATGATAATGGAAACTGATTTATTTCTGGGTGACAGTCGAAACTCTTGCTGTCTGGGTGACAATGGAAACCAGTTTGTGTCTGAGTCACAGCCAAAACTGCCGTGTCTGACCTGACTGTCCTGCGCCTGATCTCTCTTCAGTCGTGGCGAATTGCCTTCCCATCGGACTATAAGAGTGAGGGAGTAGAGAGTGTATTTTCCTATCTTTTTCAATGACAACTTTGATGTAGGTAATAAGTGAAAATAATCTATGCTAATATTCTAAAGCTGAAGAGTTTTCTGTTTGCTTCATACCTCCGATTTGTTTTTTTTTAGTTTTTAGATGATAACCCGGTAAATCCGAGGAAGGCTATATACCTAGGTCTCTTTTAATCCGGGTGCGTCGAATAAATCCCACGGGTAAAACCACTGGCATATGTTACGTCTGCAAAGCGTAGATCCGGGGAAAAAAGCTCTCCATGCCTTGGTCCGGTATGGGTTATTTTTTACGGAAACTTCTAGACCATAAGGAGTTTTATTTTATATTGTTATGGTTTAATTGTTATTGTGTCATTATTTATTACTTAGTTAATTTTTAAAAGTGTAAAAAAGGGTTTTTATTTGCTTTTTTTTTCGTGAAGTTTTTTTTTTAAATACAGAATGCTTGATTTAATAAAAAAAAATGGTACTGCTGAGAAAAAAAAAACATTATATTTTCTTATGACTTCGAACTTGACAGTCACATTCGAAATTTGAATAAAATTCCAAAATTGAACGGTTAAAGGTTGACGGTCACAGAACTAGTTTCTTTTAGCGTGTTCGCTCGCCTTGAAACAAATATGTCTGTCTGTCAGTTTACTTTGCAAAATGGGCCTGACTTTCTACAATTGAATTAAATTATGTATTTAATTCTTTTCTAACATTATTATTTTTAAAACAATTTTGACACAGAAGATTTAAAGATATTTAAATTGATATTTTAACTAAATGGACTTAAATATTTTAACTCAATGTTTAAAAATATGAATTAATGTTCTAAAGGTTTCAACCTTCCATACCTACGCCTAGAAAGAACAGATTTGACGTCATCATTCCTACTTCCATAGAAGCTGCAGAACTGACAGTAGAAGACATTTAAAAAAAATCTTAATGGCCAAGTGTTCAAACATTAGAATGCTAACAAAAACAAAAGAAAAAGCAGCCATATACTCGTAAATATATTTATAAAAAAAACACCACTCATTCTCCAATACAAAACTTGTTCCATTTTCAAACTTGAAATATCGAACTAGCCTTGACAGTTTATAATGTGACGTCATCTGTCACATTACATCGAGGTTTTAAAACTTCACCTGCAGACTTGCACCTTGCTATTGGTTGATAGGACTGTGACGTCACTGTGGTAATAATGGCTGCCTTTAAGCGTGTTTGGGTAACCACTGCGCCCACTATTCGAGGAATAAATTAAAAATTAAATTATGAAGCTGGTTTTTATTGGAATGATAATTAGATCATAGTATTAAAAATAAAGGCTTGCCAATACAAAGGCACTAGAGTGTATAGAAAAATAAATAAGAAAATAAAATATTTAAGAGACTGCATGATTGAATTTTATGAAGAATAAGTAATGAAGAAGAATGGCTGACTTTTATGAAGAAGATCGGGCAAGAAATGTCGTATTTCAGTAGTAATGTAAAACTAGTCTAATAATGCAAAGAAACGTAGATGTAAGTAATTAAGAAAAGTATTTCGATGGGTAATATAACCCAATAATCTGATAAATTAGGTCGTGTTTCACAGATTCCCGATAAAGTTCTAGACAGCTGACAGATAATGCCTTAGAAAAGTAGTCAAAATTAAACAGTCGTAGATAAACCGTGAAACAATAGGCCTATAGACTGAATTATCAAATACTTTTCAGGATTTGGCAATGATATTCATATTTGGTAAATAATAATGTCCTTCAATAAATAGGTGAAAACGCAAACCTTGGCGATAAGATTATTTTATTTATCAGATAATTGTGATAAACTATTTTTTTGTAAGTATGTGATTTGCAAATATCTTTGACCTTGGTGCAAATATCCTTGAAGGATTTATCAAGAGGCGCCAATTTTGCAAGGAGGGATACATTTCTTAGAAAACTTAAATTATTCTTAATAATCATCTGATCATCACACTATCACATCACATCACAGTTATATTATAAAGACGATATTTTGTTAGTTTGTGTGTATATTTCTTACTTCTTGATTAAACAGATTCGGTTGAACGGATTTAGATGAAACTTGGCAGTAAAACAGATTATATATCAACACATAGGCTACTCTTATCCGAGTACGGGAAGTTGTTCCCCACTAGCAGAAGGTAGTAATATTTAAAAATTTAGAAACATTTTCACCATACTAAGAATAGAACCCAGGATCTCATGCCCGATAATCTGCGTCCACGACCACTGAACCAACAAGTCAATCCCTACTATCCTTATCCCTACTTCCCTACTAATACATATTATAAATGCGAAAGTAACTCTGTCTGTCTGTTACGCTTTCACGCCTAAACCAGTGGGCCGATTTTGATGAAATTTGGTACAGAGATAGAATAGACTCTGAGGAAGAACATAGGCGATACTTTTTATCCGGGTACGGGAAATAGTTCCCTCCGGAAGCGGGCGAAGCCGCTGGCAGAAACTAGTACTAATTAAAATAAACTAATTCTTGTAACCATGGTCTACCATCCATTCACTAACCGCAGTAAGCACTTAAAATGCCATTAACAATAAATCATAGCTATTTTACGGTCAAACACCGTAGCTACAATTATATGGCACATTATTATTTTCCTTATTAATAAATATAAGTAGACTATTATTCATAATAGCGATAAAGGGCGCTTTGCTAATAGTATTATTGTTTATGTCCTGTTAGATAATAATAAATGCAGGACAACGGTCTGTACAGATAAGGTTCGACTTATGCTCTTAGCTATGATAAGGGTGTTCTTATTTAGGTCTCCTGCATTTGTCGATTTCGTCATGTCAACTCGGACTATCATTTAGATTGCAAGTCCCATTATATCTTCTAATAGAGGCTCGTCATTGGTTGGATAAAGACTTATTTTCTGAAGAACAAGTTGAAAGCATTCTCTATCAAAATTATTCAAAGCATCACGCCTATTTAAATTGGCGATTTGTCCCATTAGAGTGCATATACCTGTAGGATATTTTCACAGCTGGATCAAGCCCAGTATTTGTCATAAGTGGGTTTAATTCTCTGCAGAACAGTAGTCCCTCCTAAAACACACCACAGGACCAACAATCTTCAACTTCTTAAAGTCTGACTCGTCAAAACAAAATATTTCTTGTCTTTAGACTCCTCAGCAATTTCATTTCCATTGATCAAAGTATCACTTGTGGTCTAGACTCAACCAACGAAGAAATAATAATGATTAATTAATCCCAAAATACCAAAATACTGACTTCAAAATCAATTCAAAACCAGTTTGTTGTGACTTGATCAATTCAGACAGAAACACTTATCTTGACCTCTATTATCCTGACTAAAATGAAGTAGAAAGCAAATAATTATGATAAATTAAACGTAATTCAATTGACAATGACCCTATCGATGCGATTAATTGGATAGCTCATTGATTGTGCAATGCGTAGATCGTGAAATTGAACTTAATAGGAGGGATTCGTCACACGCATTTGATAGCCTAAAAAGATAAATTATACTTCCTTTATAGGCTTTAAGTTTACGGTAATTTACGAAGCTATTGATAACAAAGAATGAAAGAGATGCCGTAAAAGTTAAGCCGATGGTCACTATATTTAGGATTTTGAGCAAGCAAACAAAATGTCTTAAATATACTCGTACTTACATTTTTTCTACTCTTGAATTTTTACGATGTAATATGGGATGCCTAAAACCATGTTTTAGACAAGGCAGTCGTTTAAGGTGGTCAGAAACCAGAAGATTTTTTGGAATCAAATCCTAAAAATCTTTTGGCTTCTGATTACCTGGGTATCAACTGCCTCGTTGGTCTAGTGGTCGCATAGCGCGACTGCCGTGCTACGGGTCTCGGGTTCGATTCCCGGGCCAGGCCGAAATAGCTTTGTGGGTTTTAGAAGCTTTCACAAAAAGCAGCCTGGAGTTTGGAAGTTGGCGGTGTTACACCCCCGTGCCTGGGAGGGCACGTAAAGCCGTCGTCCTTGATTGTTACTCAGTAGCAATCGTAGTTATGATTCCACGTCAGAGGCCGTCAGGCGGATTTGAGAAAACTCTGAGACTAGGGCTTGTCAGGTGATTAAACCTGCAGCTCACTCGATAAGAAGAAGACCTGGGTATTGTGATCAAGTTGCCTGGATTGAGAAAATCAGGCAGTCGCACCATATTTTAAAACACTGGTAGTCAACTGCGTCTACTAGCTAGACCAGATAATGATATAATATGACCATACTTTTCGTAGTCTCTTAACAATCCCACCACTAAATACATTTATGACGTAGGTAATTCAATTCACCAACGAGCTCCAAAAATCTTAAAAACGAATTCTAGAAAATTTCTCTTCAAACCTAACAAACCCAAGAACTGTGACAAAACACAATAGTTCGGCCAATTAGCCTAATGAGTAGCGGGTCGTAACAAAAAGACATTGTTATGTTCCTAACTAAACTAAAAATTTCGCACACTACCTATGAATGTGTGATAAAAACTTTGACTCATGTCTGCGTTAAGTAGCTGTTATTTGTAAAGTCCTTGTTAAATAAACTTATTAGAGTACCGTTAAGGTTTTTATTTAGGACAGAGTACGCAAGATTCCTTTGATCACTTCTTCATAACCAAATTGTGAGATTTAGGTACCCAACGATCGCACAATCTCTGTATCTAGCGAATCAAGTACAGGAGATAGACCTTTTAAAAAGGACGATACTGTGAATATATGCTAAAGAGCAGTTCTGTATCGTCCAAATACTTCTTTTGAGGAGTTCCAATCTGTTCTAGATCTAAAAAAATCCTGAAGATTCTTCTTTTATTTTTATACGACCAATCTCCTTTGTATTTGGATAACCGAAAAAATCACCGCAGCAAAAGATTCTACCAGACAAAACTGATACTGATCTCAATAACAAACAACTAATTAATTCCTAAAAACATACCGAATCCATGAACTTTGCCAAAAATTACTACCGTGATGAAAAAACAATTAAACCACTTAAGCAAGCCACTTAGACTCCTGACGGCCTAAAGCGTGAACATCTCAAAAATCTTATTTCAAACGATCTCTGAAATGAGGAAGTCGGTCAGATCGGTCAAGGCAAAACCATGCATATTCATATACTAATGATATACATAGCAATTTTCATTGTTTCACATGAACGGTACTTCGAAATGAACTTTTGGTTTGGAATTTTAATATATTTTTGCGGAATTGGTTTCTGTGGGTAACGGTTCCGTTTTGGGTTACTGTGGTATGTTCATTATGTCATTTTGATTTATTGAAAATTTTAATACTTCTTTGTTAGATTTTCTTGTATGCGATGTTTGAGGCTCCTTCATTATAAGTAAGCGGCCACCTAAATGTATTCGACTTAATGACTTGTCGCATTTTGCATACTATGAAGAAGTTAATATCTTACTGATATTTTCTTCCTTCATAAATAGTTTTCTAAGAATTCTTCAATTTTTTTATAACCAACGCAAAGCTTGTAGCTACTGAATTCTATTGAAAGCTATACCTGTAATGGGAAATACTTTTTTATTCAATAATATATACAATCTTAATTTATATACACATATCAAAATCTACGTCTAAATATATTTACAAACTTAAAACTACTCTTAGATACTAAAATAATACAAACTAAAAAACGTATATAAAAGGACATTAGTGATGTTAGGCGTCGAAGTATTCCTCCACATCACTGTCCTCCGGAAACGTGCCCAGAAGACTGGCTGCATTGCCACGTTGTATGGCAATGCTAATTCTTTCACCAAAAAATAAGCCAGCCCTCTGGTCACGTGAAGCGTCAACAAGCCTTTTAGCTAAATCCTTGAATAGGAGGCGTGTACTTGGGCCCCATGGTCCGAGCGTTTCGACCCCAAACGGCTCAAAAGTATAGTTGCCAATAAGGTTGCTATACTTGCGCCGCTTGGTGGTCTCTGCAGAAGCAGCAGCCGCACCAGCACAGCCTGCCGTGCTAGGAAGATGCGATGGCGCCAGGGTGTCGACGCACGTTGCATCCCACACCAAGGGCCTACCCATCTTCCATGGCAACAACGTCATACCATCTGGCCTCTTTCCATCGTCACGTACCAGACCATTGGGTTCTAACANTACCTGTAACGACTGCAATATTTGGCATACTATCATTTGGTGATATGGTGCCATGATGATAGTTTTGATTTAACTATTTAATTTAGCTGATCTATTTAATTTGTATTGTTAATATTATTAAGTTATACTGCTATTGCATTGGGCATGTCCTGTTATGATAGTTTGCTGTAAATAAATAAATAAATAAATAAAACTATGACGAATATTTTACGGTTTTTTCTCAATGATATCATACTACGGATTAATACTCAGGATCCTGATAATATTACTAGTAAGTAGTACTACGATGATCTGAGCACGATCTCACGCATCCCACACGATACTTAGCTCTCGTGTTCATAGGCATGTAGGCACATCTTTTTATGCTAATCCAATATCCGTATTTAAAAACAATCATACGGAATAATGACTAATATTTTTCAGTCACGAATCTACCTAGAAACTATGAGGTCAAGATGACTGAGGTCTCATAAATAGCGTCATTGAGGTTTCGATATTGGAATTACAGAGAATTTTTGCTTAATGCTAAGTCAGTCAGGATTTAACTAAATAAAGGGATTTTCCTTATTAGTGTTTATGTTAAAGTGACAATCTTTAGGAGTTGTAGAAGGTGGGTGATTATTTGATGAAGTCAATAATATATTTAATTTAAATAGCGTAATTGTAATGGAAGATTTAGTGTATAATAAGGTTCAAATTGTAGCACTAGTTGCTAATTTAGATGATAAAGCAATCGTTTTATAAGAAGGGTATGCAAATGGCAGTTAAGAATAAGTCTTTGTTAGGAAAATACTATTTCACATCTCAAAATGTGTAAAATACAAAGTTCATACCAAGAAGGAAATACAGGCACTTATTGATAACAAAATACGCGTGAGGCCTATCAAAAATCGTAATCTGCGAGTAAAACTGACT
Organism: Heliothis virescens; assembly: GCA_002382865.2. Lineage (NCBI taxonomy): Eukaryota > Metazoa > Arthropoda > Insecta > Lepidoptera > Noctuidae > Heliothis > Heliothis virescens. The sequence goes on along the minus strand of NWSH02000296.1, from coordinate 10,373,296 downwards.
GAACATTTTCTTAGAAATTGATTAGATATTAAAATCGATCGATCCCCGATAGTTAGAAAGTAGATAATTTTCAAAAGCATATTGTTTTGGTTGGAATTCAGATGATTCATAGAACATTCCGTTACTATCGTAGTTACTATAGAAATTATTAGGAGCAGTATAAAAGGACTTTTAACAGTTATATTGCCAAAATGTTTGGTATGGTGTATCAATAGTTTTAAATCAAAACTTCCTTGTGTTGCCACTTGCCATATTCCTCCTTCTTGTGATAATTCTCTTTTCACATCTTACATGTTCTCCGTGTAAATAAACTGACTTAGTCTATCAGCCATTGACAAAATCTCTTTACCTGTTCATCATGTTTATTTTTGACTTACAGTAACATATTTAGAAGAACTCCAAATAAAACTTAGGGTCTAAGTGATATTTGAAATTTATAAGCTTTGATCATTAATGCATTAATGATGTTCATTAATTCCATAAAGTGGTCGCCTGTATTTAAACGCATCTTCTTCCAAATGAATCACTATTTTGTCTCCATTTCTTGTTTTGTTCCTTTTTATCTTCTTGCTTAACTACTACAACAATGGTACTTAATTTTGAAGACTACAACTGAAGGCTTGGTATAATATTACAAGGTTTAAAACATTTAGCATTAACCTGATGCACTTAGTAGATATCGATTTTTGATACCGTGGAAGGTGCGTCTTGATACGGAAATAGTTTTATATTATTAGATACTTAGTTCAAAAGGTCAAATGCATCCTTCACCATCTTGACTGTTTTAAGTGTATCTACCGTTTTATGCTATGCAATTATAGACTTTGATTATCTAGCTTTAAAGTTTAATTTAGTGTGGTTGGCATTTGTTATTTGTGTCGTAGTAATTATTGTTAGTAGTAATATGAGACTTTTGTCAATAGTGTCTGTGTTTTCAATAGTTGAATCATTGTTTGAGTTATCGAATTCAAGGTGATGGGTTTGGTTGAACTTCACAGCTTTATCTTCAAGTTTAGAAGCCGTTCCTTCTTTGTACTTTTTTCTTTTCTTATTTATAACTTTTTCAAGGTGCATCTGTCTCGTGTGGTACCTACAATTAATGAGTAATTGTTCCGTGCCAGATTTCGTACAATTATTAATTAGTTTTCATAACCATGTCATGTTATAGTTTTGATAGCATATGAAATCATATAAACTCGGTAGCTTAATTAGGTCATTCATTTTACGAGTTCCGATAAGCTATCGAATATAACTTGTGTCCTAATTTCAGTACTTGACATTTACGACTCCGTGATACGCAATTGATACATTTCAAAACATGGTGTTTGAAACGTGTTACATGAACGTAAAGATTGGCTACTTTCGTCGATGTAATCTGTACTAATATTATGAGGTATGCCTCGAAGCGCCACTGTTTTGAAACGCACTTAATGAAGCGCTCCTTTTCTTAGGAAAGTTAAGAATATTAGTAAGCGATAAAAAACTAGTACCTAATCCACTTTTTATCTTCATACTAGCTTCTACCAGCGGTTTCACCCGCGTCCCGTGGGAACTACTCGGCGCACCCGGATAAAAAGTAGTCTATAGCCTTCCTCGATAAATGGGCTATCGAACACTGTAAGATTTTTTTTAATCGGACCAGTAGATCCTGAGATTAGCGCGTTCAAACAAACAAACAAACTCTTCAGCTTTATAATATTAGTATAGATTACGAAGGTAACGGCTTGCTGTTTTTTACAATACAACCAATCAGCAAAAAGGTCATTATAGCCATGTATACTTCGGGAATGACTGTTCCTGATACGAGGTATTTCCATGAGTTCCCGATTCTCCTTGACAACCAGCTGGGCTAATCGATACTCCTGAATTTGCAGGCCTGGCTTATATGCAGGGCTGAAATGGGTGAGCGAGCATTATAATCGTTTTATCCTTGTTTCGTTCATACGTCTTACCATTTTTTTTCGGGCTATATTCAATTTCAGATATGTGAAGATCAATTCGGTACCTATTTGGCAAACTTCACAAGTGTAAAGTTACTTTTTACCAGGACAAAAGTGGTCTATATCCGTCTCCATGATACCATCCATCTCTATGCAAAATTTTACCTTAATCGGTTCAGTCGTTTTAGCGTGATAGCTTAATACACAGACTTGTAGCTCATTTCAGCTAAGACGAGCTATACTTTCACATTATAAAATTAAGTATTAGTTATAAAAGGTTCCCGTTTTCCCCCATGGGTTCGGAACCCTAAAAACCATGTAGGACCTACGATTACGTATAACAAACGCATAACATAACATCTTCTAAACTCAGTCATCTTAAAAAATGGCGGCCTTTCCAAAGATTCCGATCTGACGTCTACTGATCAGTAACCACTCAGTCACGTACAACTTGACCCAGTTAAGTTAAAAATAAACTGAGTGAGAATTTAATTAAACTATCGACAGTGCCTATTTTGCGGCTAGACGGTTTTCGAGTTACGCTTACGGTTTTTAGATTAAAATCGATGTTGTGATGTACCGGTTTTTGGCTGTTATTGGATTTTTGGAGGTCGGGTTAAGTGGTTTTGATTGCTACGGAATAAACATACGCAGACATGTTCGTGGTTTAAGACCACATCTACTTTTTAGGGTTCCGTACCCAAAGGGTAAAACGGGACCCTATTACTAAGACTTCGTTGTCTGTCTGTCTCCCGGTCTGTCTGTCTGTCTGTCTGTCTGTCTGTCTGTCTGTCTGTCTGTCTGTCTCCATGCTGTATCTCACTAACCGTGATAGCTAGAAAGCTGAAATTTTCACAAATGATGTATTTCTGTTGCCGCTATAACAAAAAATACTAAAAATGAAAAAATATATAAGGGGGATGGGGTACGGAATCCTTCATGCGCGAGTCCAACTTGCACTTGGCCGGTTTTTAGTTTATACTAGTGGTCGCAAGTGACTTCGTTTGAGTCCTGAGGGAACTAAGTCCCCGCACGAGGTAAAAAGTATCTCCTATCTTCGTCTATTAGGTACTATCTTCATGACGAGTTTCGACTAAGCCGGTTTAGCCGTTTTACCGTAACAAACGAAGACACTTTCGCATAAAAAGGATTCATATCCAAAAACATCACTACAACTGTAACCTTCTAGCTCAAGATTATGTGGTGAATCAAAAGTAAAATCTATTTTTGCAGAATCCCAAATTCTCATTTAATACTTAGGTTCTGCCATCTAAAAACCATTCAAGATATTTTTAAATAAAAGCATCTAAACTTATGAGTGCAAAACTAATGGTTTATGCAAGTCTAAATTTTTTCATAAAACCGGCCAAGTGCGAGTTGGACTCGCGCGCGAAGGGTTCCATACCATTATCTATGAAAAATGAACGTATCTATTACCTACAAGTAGCTAAAATACAAAAAAATTTCAGGCCGCAATTTTTTTTTTTGTAATTTGCGGTTTCACACGTTTATTGTATGGGGATCCCCTCAATATATACATTTTTTTAGTTTTTAATTAGTAAGTATTTGTTGTTATAGCGGCAACGGAAATACATCATTTGTGAAGATTTCAGCTTTCTAGCTATAACGGCTTATGAGATACAGCCCGGAGACAGACAGACTAACAGACAACGTAGTCTTAGTAATAGGGTCCTTTTTTACCCTTTGGGTACGGAACCCTAAAAAAAAGCACTTCTTATAATGCTTCGTTCAGTCTCCACTCGACTACCACCGACATGAACTAGCACCTAATACNAGACAGACAGACTAACAGACAACGTAGTCTTAGTAATAGGGTCCTTTTTTACCCTTTGGGTACGGAACCCTAAAAAAAAGCACTTCTTATAATGCTTCGTTCAGTCTCCACTCGACTACCACCGACATGAACTAGCACCTAATACAATATAATAGAAACATTATACCACAATTAAATTCTGAAAGCAATAATTGCACAATTGTTGCAAAAAACCAGCAATTATCTCTGAATCGGTCAGCCCAATTAACGGGTGTTTTCTATACAATAAATTAACTTAATTTTGTTGTTATTAAGCATAATTGCGACGGTTGGGCAACTATTGTGCGAGCAGTTGACCTGAAACCTTTGCACCTTTTAGTTGTTATAAATCTTTGAGTTTATTTTGGTGAAAGTTGTAATAAACACATGCAAGACGCCATTTAAAATATTGTATTTACTAATATTATAATCACAAAAGTTTATATGTTGATCTTTCACGCAAAAACTACTGGACGGATTTTGATGAAACTTGGCTGTGATATTGCTTATGTATCAAAACAACATAAAGGCTACCTTTTTAGCCGAGTGCAAAAAGTGGTTCTCTCAGAAAGCTGGTGAAACCGCTGACTAGCTAATTATACATCACAATCATAACCAAAACATAATTATAATGAAAATTAATTAACTTTAAAAGGCCTTAATATAATTTTTTGCCAAAAACCACCTAATAATACTTCTTTCATCTAATTTTATTACTTTAGGTCCTCTAAAATGTTATAATTGTAATGGCATCTGGAAAAGTACAGACGACAACCGGTCCAGCTACCCGAATCGGTCAAATTCGACGATCGAGCAATTGCGATAAGGTTGATAATCTATTGAAGAAATTTGACAGACTGTGTTAGGCTGATGTGCTGGCGTCTGTACCTAAAACAAATAGGTGTGCAACTATCGAGTTTGCTTAACATAACGGTACAAAAATATTTCAAAATAAAAACCAAATCTTATCTCTGTGAGTATTATGATTATTTAGATTGATAACAGAGTACATAATGAGTGATTCAGCGTGCACTTAAATATTTTGATAAAATACTTCTTTCAATTGAAATTAAGATTTGGAGTATCTCGGACTTTCTTTTGCGACTTAAGTCATTTTTATTTATTATTGGTCATAAAATAACAAAGATATTTTTTTGAAAAATTACCACATAAATCATTATTAATTTATTTTTTTGGTAAATTCTTGTATTTACAGTGCCAACGCATCTTTTGTGCTGTAGACAGCTGTTAAGTTTTCAAGGGACGACTGATTGACACCAACTGTCAACTGCACCAGGAACGGTCAGACTCTATGACAGTAAGCCCTAGTTCAGACATGCGTAAACCGCACGTTTTACTGGCGGTAACCGCGCGGTTATGTCTGAACTATTACTTAATAACTCACAATACTCACAAACAACAAATAATACCCGCGCGATTTCCATGCGATTCTGAAATCGCGCGGTTCTCGCCGTGTCTAAACGAGCCCTTAAGAATCATAAAATTTCTCCGCTTGACCTAGCCTAACTAGTCAATGAACATCACAAAAAAACTATGAATGAAAACTGTATAATTTCCAAAATAGACACACATTTTCATTCTAAAACATTCCAATTTTAAATTCGTCACGGTCCAGTAAAGTTAAAATCGACAGTGCTATACTGTCCAACACTTTCATATCAAACGCTCGATCGAAATGAGTCGAATAGAATCGACCATTTATCGATAACCTGATTTTTTCCGATAACAATGTTTACTTACATATTTTATCGATATGTGAAAGTGTCAATTTTGAGCACTTGACCGTAATCTAGTTTGATATCTAGGTGACCTATTATTTGGTAATTGGTCTAACTGTATGTTCATGTTTTATTACGTATCAGTTAATATTATGAAGTAGTGTTTGTTAGGTTATGGCGCTAATCTCTGGAACCACTAAACCGATTTCTCGATGTTTTGTCTAATAAAGATAGGTTAATACTGCATTTTTTGACACTTTTTACCATTTTATTGTTCAGCTCAATAATATGTTTAAATACGTATTTTAAAAGACATGTTTCAAAGCATAACCCTCAATTTCTCACGCGTCATCAAAAAACGTCAAACCTTCAAGAATTTTTATCAAAATTCATTAATCAAATTCTCCACAGACATATGATAAGCAGCTCTCTGGCATTGTACGTAATGCCCGCGGATTATTCACGGAATCCCTAACGGTAGTACTTGCCAATCAATTCGGGAGACAGGCTAATTACGCGCTTAAACGACTAAACATTAGCAATTAATCACTTTGCGTATTCTCAACATTTGCCGGCTAAAGTAGATAATTTGTGTAATGTGAGTAATTTTATTATGGCTGGATAAATTGTTAAGATTATTGTTTAAAGTATTTGCTTGTGATTGGTTGGTAATCTAATGATTATTAAGTAAATGAGTGCCATTAAATGGACTGTGGTGAAGATTAATAGGTAAAAAAAATCGTTACTGTTTTTTTCGCAAATAATATTTTAACATCATTTTACGGGCTACAAATACAGGCAAAAAATTCGTGGCTAAGTAACAACCAGGTTGATAGGCTTTTTTCCGTTATTTTTGGGTCCATTGGGCATTAATGACTGAGTAAAAATTAAGGCAAACGTCTTGAGGAAACCTGGAGTTTAAAGTTTGTAATCTCCAATGCGCTTTCAGCGAGCAAGGTGATTAACGCTCATTCCTTCTCTGTGTGAGAAGAGGCCTATTTGCCCTGTAGTGGGATTGCAAAGGCTCATGATGAATAAAGTATTTCAACCTCAAAATACAGGAGAACCCACAGGGCAATAATAAACAAGATACTCGATAATATAGCATCTTTCGCAAGATGCAGTCAGATCATTTATTGAAAGCAATCTAATACTGATATCATGTCTTGTCCGTCATGGTGTGACGTAATTGTGATGCAATGTACCTTTGACAATAGGCAGGGATATTCCAGAAGGTTTATACTGTTTAATTTACCTAACACGACCCTAGGAAGGGTAAGTTATTAAAGGAACTTGGCCAGTTCTGGGCGATTATTTGAAAGGGTTACCGAGGCTTTGGAATACAAAGGGCTACAGAAGATACGGACGCCAAGACATCAACCACAAGCTGTCCATTTTTTCAATAGATGAAGGGTAATATTCGATTGGTCGTATCGTATGGTTGGGTTTTCTACAAATGTGACCCTCCCTTTCGCTAGAAGATATGCAATCGTTAGAGTACTATTTTTGATCTACCCTTCTATAAAATTCTGAAGTAATCTATACCAATGTTATAAAACTAAATAGTTTGTTGACATGATCGTGAATCTCAGGAACTACTACCAATTTCGGTGATAAATTCTTTCAGTTCTAGCTAACCTATTTATCGAGGAAGGCCATCAAAATGTGCGAAGGAGGTCCCAGTAGAATCACAACAGATGAGGCTACAAATTTTGTTTATGGTATTAAATTATTATGGTAGTGATTGTTCTATACAATACGTTGTTATACTTCTGGTTATTGTACACAATGACTGAATCATTCGTCAGTGGGCGCAGCTATGTTTGTTTACAAAAGAATACAGATCAAACTCTCCATTCGTTATGTAATAATTTATAGTGTACAGTGTACTGTACAATGTTTATTAAAGTACTTGAACGTTTGGACAAATAATATTTACAATGACGCTGTTCTAAGGAAGACTGGCTTCCGCCCGCGATTTTACCCGCGTCTCGTAGGAAGTACTCCCCACACATGGATAAAAAGTAATCTAGAAGTTGTTCTGATACATAAGCTATATTTTTACCGAGTTTTATCAAAATCAGTACAACAGTTTTGGCGTGAAAGGGGCACTAATATACTGACATGCAATCTTTACATCCTTAAAAACTTCGCATTTAGTAGAACCAAACATAAGAGCTATAAGAAATGAAAAGAGAGGAGTTCATTGCCCTATTATAGAACAAATGACAATCATTAACTTAACTCCATATTATTATAGTTATTTAAACATACATACATGGGCGGACTTAATGAGTTGAGGCTTTTTCTTTAAAAATGGGCGGTAACCCTAGAATTGACAGCTGTCAATCTCGGTCGAAAAACTAAAGTTATCTCTGTCACTTTTGAGGTCAATGTCAGAAACAGAAATACCAGTAACAGCCCAAATTAACCTCTTGTAAGATCATCAGATGACCTCTCCCGCTGTGAGTGCAGGGTGAGGGAGTGTCAGACTTACTGACTAAAACTCACCGTGTTCCTTCTTGAGCTCTTTGTGTACCTGGACCGCAGTAACTCTTTTAAACAATCCCACAGCCCCGGCAGGAGTCTAAATTATACTGGAATAAAAATATTATCGACTAGCCGTTTTCCCGCGGTTTCACTCGCATCCCGTGGGAATTACTGCCTGTACCCGGATAA
>NWSH02000296.1:10350853-10365025 GCA_002382865.2 Heliothis virescens | reverse complement strand
TTGAGCCTATTCGTTACAACCAAACAAACAAACAAACAAAGTTTTCCTCTTTATAATATTAGTTATCGAAAAGGGAATTGGATTTTTACTTAGAAGTTATAATTACTCAATTGTTACCGAGGATAGATTTTGTTAGACAAACGGTTTTCTTAATTAATGAAATGAATACATTTAGGGCTTCAGATAATATAATTAATCACGGTCAGTGCCTTCTGAAGGTTAAGCACAATACATAGCTAAGTATATAATGAGATTACCAGATTACGTCAAAACAATCTGTACTTAAAGAGCTTTGTTTCCTAAAATGCGAAAATCTCAGGAACTGCTGGTTTGACTTGCAAAATGTCAGTGTTATACAGCCCATTTACCGAGGAAGGGTCTAGGCTAATTTTATTTGGATACGCGAAGTTGTTCCCACGGAATGCGAACAAAACCACTGGATGAAACTAGTGTTATTATTCAGCTTCCTTGTAGAAACACATCAAAAAAAATATTTAAAACGACGACCTCGTTGGCGCAATGGTTACCATGCCGGACTGCCGAACTGATGGTCCCGGGTTCGATTCCCGGAACGGTCAACATTTGTGTGATGAGCATGTTTGTTGGCTATGGTCTGGGTGTTATAATATGTATCTATTTATAAAAATATATACGTAATTATATGTAGTTTATCAGTTGTGTTAGCACCCATAACACAGGCTAATTAATAGCTTACCATGGGGCTAACCGACCGTGTGTGAAAAGGTGTCCCGATATTATTATTATTATATTATTTACAACGGACTACTATCCAACAGCTTCCATATTAGGCTTTCACCGTTACAATATAACCAAATAACTCTACCGACAAATAAGAATGATGACATTTAAGATAACAATAGCAATCGGTATAGGCACGAAATTATCTGATTGGTTGAAAATCTATAAGATCGTAAATCATAGAGTGATGTGTTATGACCTTTTAATTCTAGTAGCGATGTTATGTTTTAAGGAACCATTGTTATATTGAAAAGGTTCTATGAATTGAGTAATTATTTTCTGCTAGCTTCTGCCATCGGTTTCACCCACGTCTCGTGAGAACTACTCGGCGCACCCGGATGAAAAGTAGCCTATAGCCTTCCTCGATAAATGGGCTATCTAATCCTGAAAGATTTTTTCAAATCGGGCCAGTAGTTCCTGAGATTAGCATGTTCAAACAAACGAACAAACTCAGCTTTATAATATTAGTATAGATATTAAAAATATAAATGTTAATACTATGTAAGTACATGCAAAGTACAAAATAACAACAATAATGGCTTAGCAATTTGTTTTGACACGAACTAAAGACACGGTTGAGATCCAATCAGAGATATGAAACATCTTTTTGTTAAACCTTATCAACGTACACATAAGTTATGTTTGAAGGTTACGAAATAGTTTTAAACTTGCGATTTAATCAATAAATAATAATTTATTTAATAGTTTAGTTACTAGCAATGGGTATCGGGTTGCCCGGGTAACTGGATTGTGGAGGTCAGATAGGCAGTCGGTCCATGTTAAATACTGGTTCCCAGCTGCGTCCGGCCGACCCCAACATAGTTGGGAAAAAGCTAGGCAGATAATTATATTTTTTATATAAAATAGATTTAGAAGTTCTAAACCTCCATTGGCGATTTCTGAATTATTTAGTTTTATGCTTTCTCAAGATGTTTTCTTTACCTTTAAACAGTCAACTTAGTCAAACAACTTACAACATAGAAAAGTTACCATTGTTTACCTGCCTTGGAATCGAACCCGGACACTCATACTTGAGAGGCCGCAGCTTTAACCACTACGCCACCATGACTTAATTAGACGTTTTTTTACCGACTTCAAAAAAGAATTAGGTTTTTAGGTACATATTTATTTTTGCTGTACCCATATCGATCCTCAGAATATCTACCTCAAAATTTTTTACCACATTGGCAATAATAATCCTCATTATTAGACAATGGTTGAGGCCAAATGAGATCATTTGCACCATCATCCATCATCATACATTTCGATACATCAATCAATTTGTCTGTATGTCTGTACGTTTATCCTTGAAGAGATCAAACGCCCACCGGTGGGGTTTATTGTTTATTTTTGTTATTAAAATTGTTATTAATATTCTGTTGGTTTGTTTGTGATTTATTATTGGTGGTTTGAGGCCTAGTTGGGTTGGTTTTTTGTATGCTGGATTCTGATGTACAGAAATGATCTTAGGAAGTTTGTGAACCCCATATTCTAAAGGTTTTTCTCTTGAATTAGGTATGTTGAAAATTGTATAGATTTTCACACGATTTTTGATTGGGATTTCAATATTGTCTTAATAGTAGGTATAATCTATTCATAAGTATGGCATAAAAATTATGAAGTAAGTGGGTAATAGCAATTACCCACTTACTTATAATTTTTAGTAATATTTTGAAAAAATTTAAGTTAGGCACTAGAGCTAAAGAATCTACAAAACTTTTCTTTTTTTCCACAAAAGGGCCTTAAGTTATTCCAGTTTCTTTTCAAAGGCCATAAAATACAACAAAAAGACAGACAGGCCATTCAAAAGGGTTCCAAGAAAACGTACGTTCAGAAACTAATAACAAATTGGTTAAAATATATCAAGAACTGGAGTTTCTTTGTCCATCTGACTTAAGTTCTTTAGTATCTACATGTATTGTGGTTAAAAGTAGACGCCAAGTTTCTCATGAGTGATATTGGGTAGGACTATTTTTCATTGGCTAACTAAACTTGGAATTTCTTACACCACAGTCTTTCAAAAACTTCTAAATCATCATCATCATCCTCTTGTCCTTATCCCAATTTAATTGAGGTTGGCGCAGCATGTTTTCTTCTTCTATACTCTTCTATCTGCCGTCGTCTCACAAGTAACATTATTTATAACCTTGTTGACTTATACACAATCCATTAATGGTTTCTTTTATCGTTCTATTCATTTATCCTACCCTCCTCACAACATGATCACAGATGACAACTTATTACCTTTTATACTTTGAAAGCAAGTCTCTTTGGACTTAAAACTAAAGTATGATCAGTATGATGACAACATGATCATTGATAAAAATATTAATCCTAAGCATTGATAAAAATATTTCCTTTTATACTATAATAGCAAGTCTGTACCTGGACCTAAAAATTAAGTATATTCTGTCTAGTCGTCATCATTATCAGCATTTTTATCGTCCCACTTCATATATGCCTTTTCTCATACAGAGAAGGCTCATTCCTTCTCTGTATTCGTTAAACACCATGCTTGCTCATGCCAGTTTGGCGAGTTTATCTAGAAGTAATTTTTGAATGGCTAATCTAAAATCCTTAAAAATACTTTCTTCAAAGAGCTCAAAACCCACTCTATAGGAACCATGGAAAAGCGAACTTATTTACAAACGAAAGCATTACGTAGTGAAAGTTATAGTTTTCCATTTCTATAGCAATAGGAGACCGTAGCCATTGTTTCGAGGGTAGGCAGAAACCATAGTTCCGCTTGTAGCTTAGAACATTGAACCAACCGGATAAACATTCCTTCCTCTGCCTTTGCGCGTAATGGTAGGATCGTTTTGAAAGCTTGCTGCCGACGACTGCATGTAATTGGTTGATATCTGAGGGTGACTGCACGTGCTACTCTCGCTTTGATCCAAATCAATTTTATATAAATACATACAAACAAATAGTGCAGCTGTGGCACTTGCGGTCGGCAGTTGCAGTCGACAGCTAGGATTCAAAACGTAGTACAGATTTTCAACCTTATCACAATAGTGGAAGGTTAATGTTCGAATGGTAAAATTTGACATATATATTTAGATAGGCTGACGATGACGGTCTGCCTGCACCTTTAATTGGTAGTGTTCTTCCGCATAGAGATTTGTGCTCATTGCGATTCCCGTTGGTTCGATGTTCTAAGGTTTGTGGTCTTAACAGGTTTGTTTACGCTTTTCTTTCGTAAAAACTTTTGCGTTTAATGATCATTTGGTTTTGCTAATTTATTAGTTTAAATGGGCGTTTGTCGCGGTGTGTTTTTTACTGGTTTTAAAGGTAGGTATCATAGAACGATAGGATCCATTTTACTTCAAAATTCGTTATAAGCTTTCATATTTTTTTCCATCTTGTGGGTTGTTTTTGGTCCCAGCTATCTACCAAAGATATTGAAATATCTTTGGTAGTCGTTACGGGTAGTCAAAAGCCAGAAAGTCTGATAACTAACGTACTTAACATTTTAACTTTACAATACTTTTTTCAAGGAGGTTAACCAGTAGATATATTTCATTTATTTTATGCCACATTAATAGTTTCTTTCAATTCGATTTTCTCGATAAATAGCAATTTTCTTGTTTTATGAGACGGTAACATTTTTATTAGGTACTTTGGTGGATTTTCTCTGTTATAATGAAACCGTTTGTTTAGTAAATAATTTTCTTACTATGACTTGGCATCGTTTATCCCAATTATCCTGAAACTTACCTACAGCACCCGGATAAAAAATAGCCTTAATTTTTTTCCGGACTTTCGGTGTACCAAATTTTATATAAATCGGTTCAGTAGTATTGGCATCAAAGCGCGACAGACAGACAGTTTCGCGCATTTCTGCATTTATAATATTAGTAAGCATCAAGGAGGATATAGTATAAGTAGAAATAATCAAGAAAATAAAACAAAAAAATCCACGCAACCTGTCAAAAATCACAAAAACACAAATATATACGAAAACAATAATCATAAACGCTACTACCGTGTTGTTAATGTTGCCAGATGAAAAAAACAACTCTTTTTATTTATATTAGTAATTATATTAATAGTATTTCCTACTATGTGATTGTTGAATCGTGATTTGTGGTGAATGAGGTACATCACTACTGACTACGTGTACTAAGGCCTTCAGAACATAATTGCATCATTTTGGAAGTCGGTAAAAAAGTGTTTTAAAATGGAGATTCTTTTGTGAAGTTTCCTTGGAATTTTTATTTTATTATTTGCAATGTCTTTTTAAAGTTTGGCGATTTTTCATGCCAGTGTGGTAATGTCCTTATGCGTTTTTTATTGAAAGATAATATAGTTATTTGTGATGTCTCCAAAAAATGACGTAAAAGGTGTGTGTGTTAACGTATAGTATAAACTAGCTTCTGCCAGCGGTTTCACCCGCGTCCCGTGGGAACTACTCGGCGCACCCGGATAATATGATAATATGTAGCCTTCCTCGATAAATGGGCTATCTAACATATAACATAAGTTCCTGAGATTAACGCGTTCAAACAAACAAACTCTTCAGCTTTATAATATTAGTATAGATTAATTAAGTAATTTTTATTGTGGAGTTGGAGGGAGGTCTACGTTCAGATGATTTTTATTCGGGAAAAAATACCTACCTAGTAAGGATGTGTGTTTGTATATAGACTGAAATCTAGTAAAATATTTGCGATTATTCTTTTATGGATATGCAAAACAGTTCTTCTAAGACAAATAATTATTTGTTCAAACCAATGAAGCATCAGAAGACGACTCTTGCAAGCAATTTTATTCATAAAATATTTTTCTATAGCAAAATTTTCACATCACAATCAAAATAAACATTAAGCAATAACAATAGCACATATAATACGTTAAAAAATTCAATAGAATTCTGATCTAGCTAATAATATCTAACAATGCATTCTATGCATCTAATCTGGCCATATTATGAGCAAATTACTTCAATATCATAGAACGATCTAGATTATAGATTCCACGGTGTCTAAGAATTAGTCATGTATGATAATATGTAGTTGACCCATACTTGGGGCCAGTTTCAGAGGTTCCAGATAAAAATGTAGATAGTTATCTGACAGATAAGGTCGTAGAAATGTTTTTGATTTTGACTACTTTTCTATGGGGTGTTATCTGTTAGATAACTTTGAAACTGGCCCCTCCTATTTTAAGGCTGAAGAGTTTGTTTGAAAGTGGTCTTCTCAGGTACTAGTTACTTTTCAAATCGGACACGATTTGAAAAGCTCTTTCAGTGTTAGATAGCCCATCTATCTGGGCTTCAGGATACTTTTTATCCGGGCGCAGGGAATAGTTCTCACGTGTGCTACTGAATGAATAAAATAACTACAGCTAAAATACTACTAAAATAATTAAAAACTAACTAAAATACTTCGCCTTTCGTGCTTAATTTTACCGACAATTTTATGTCCTGATCGTTCAAATTCAGAACATGTTATATGGCCAATCCTTAAACCATTATACTTATCTACAATTATTACCAATTAAGACTGTATATATTTCTATTGTAAATAAAAACTCACTATTAAAAAAAAAAACAATATAAAAATTATTTATTCGCCAAAAATAATTAGGTACAATACGAGTACTTACTCGTATTGTAATTATTTTTGGCGAATAAAAACAACGCGAATAAAAGCCAAAACTTTTTGGCAGTGACCATTATTGCCAATTTGTCGTTCACAATAGAGAAGAAAAACAAAACGCCATCAATCAAGTATCAATTACCAAACAACCATCTCTAACCTTCACATATCTCATGATTGCCTGGTACCTAGTATTGTTTTTTCTCACAAACTTAATAGGCATTATTAAGCAATATTTTTTTGTCCCAACTTCATAGTTTAGTACTAAAATCAAATGCATGACTAAATATTTTTTCTGAAATTTTATATATTACATAACTGCGTGAGTAAGCATAGATATTATATGTGTATAACTAATATAGAACTAAGCCTATATTTACATTAAAAATACAAAACTTAAAGCTATATTGAAAGATGAAAGACTAGCCTTCTGCCAGCGGTTTCACCCGCGTCCCGTGGGAACTAGTCGGCGCATCCGGATAAAAAGTAGCCTATAGCCTTCCTCGATAAATTGGCTATCTAACACTAAAATATTTTTTCAAATCGGTCCAGTAGTTTCTGAGATCAGCTCGTTCAAACAAACAAACAAACTCTTTAGCTTTATAATAAATATTAGTATAGATAGATAGTATAGATTTATGAGCCAGTTTCAAGGATCATCTGTCTGATAGTTATCTACAACTTTATCTGGAGCCTGTGAAACTGGTCTTATACATTAAATTACTAAATATGTTTTTTTCAATTTTTTTTCCTGGTAACACTGAGCCATCTTATGACGTCATAAGCCATGTTTTAGTTTACGGAAGCGCTTTAGTTAATTGGGTTATTTCAAAAATTCTTCTAAAATAAGTCACGCCCATACCATTAGTTTGAGTTGCTTCTAAAAGCCATATAATCGGTTTTACCATAGAAGTTTAATGTTCTTATTTATTTAAACACAAAATTATGGTGATTACTGCAAATTGCCTTGAATAGTTATTTATAGCCTTTTTATGGTCCCACTGCTGGGCACAGGCCTCCTCTCACACGGAGAAGGATTGAGCGTTAACCACCATACCACCACCAGCCTTGAATAGTAAGAGGGTTTTTTAAGGTAACTTTTGAAGGATAAAGGGCTAAATGGGGTATTAAATTATAGTATAGTTGATGGTACAGACGACAGCTTATCAACCTACCTCAATCTGTCTTTCTTTCAATAGATTTTCAAAAGTTATCACAATAGTGGAAGATTGATTTTCGATTGGTAAAATTTGATAGATTCTGGTAGGTTCACCTGTTGGCATCTATACTTATTATCAAACTAATTAGTAAAAAAATAAAAGACAAAGTTTATAATAAAAAAACAGTTTGATTTAGAAGTGATAAAACATTTTTATTTTGCTAAGTTAAAAAAATAATGACTTATTTCAACTTATTTTGCTAACTTTAAATTCTGGTTGAGTTTGAAACATTAATTAAAGACTACTAAAATAGACTAGCACTAATTTCGCGAAAAATGTAGCTAATTTATTTAAGAGCATGACGTAAGAACTGTATCATTTTTAATTAAGTCAGTTTGTTCATTTAAAAGTTGATAGTTTCTTAATTTTACGAACAATTGTTTCATTAAAATAACAATCCTTAATACCTTTACAAAAGGTCGAAAATCGCGTATTTTTCTGAAACTAATTTAGTCCTGCCACACCCTTATACTTCAATCAAATTAGATTTTAAATAGGTTACCTATTCATTCGCTGGGTTAAAATCTTATAGAATTCTGCTTAATAGTTTTTTAGATGGAATGTAACAAACAAACATAATTGCATTTATGTGTATAGATGTATACGGAAGCGTTTTACTTAATTGGTATTAGCTGTAGATGTAATTAAACTTTGTAGGCGTTAGATTCTTGCAGAAAATTTATGATGATAATTCTAATAATTGTATGATATATGTATTTAATTAATAGGTTTGATCACTTGTAATATTGGTATGAAGAAGAATTTAATTGGATAATTATTAATTGAAGTTAGCGATGAATTTAACGTTGATAATTTGCTCCAAATATGTCTCACAAAAAATGACTTTAAATATTTGAAAAATAATTAAGAAAAACAAAAAAGCCTATCATCTGCCTAGCCTTTTCTCAACTATTTTTGGGGTCGGCTTCCAGTCTTACCGGATGCAGCTGAGAACCAGTGTTTTACATGGAGCGACTGCCTATCTGACCTCCACAACCCAGTTACCTGGGCACCTTGGTAAGAGTGGTTGTCAGACTTTCTGACTTCTGACTACCCATAACGATTGCCAAAGTATGTTCAAAATGATAGCCGGGACCCACTGTTTATCGTGCCTTCCGAAACACGGAAAAACTCGTTATGAAAAGATGGTCACCCATCCACGGACCGACTGCACCAAGCGTTGCTTAACCTTACGATCGATCGATCCGCGTGGCTTTGACTTAGCCACGAGTCTCCATAAAATAATATTTGCTATTAAACGTCAAAGTACTTCTTTACATCATCACCACCTATTTCTACCGTCTACCTCAGTTACTTATTCAATTTTCAACATAATTTTGCCAATATCAGATCGCATACCAGACGAGTAGATTTTTCACTTTCATTTTCCAACTGACCCAAATTGACGCCACCCAGTGTAACCACTAACAATAATCTAGGCGACCGATCATCACTTTCAATCACATTACACATACTTGCACAAAATCCGACCCATCAATTTCAAAAGCTTAAACGATTAATAGCGATGTCATCAATTATTTCGACAGGCTATTGTTTCAACTTTTCTCCTTGGGTTACAAAGTAACCCGACGAGCATAAAGGCGCGGGCCCACCGCGGCGCACGTGTATTAAGCTTCGCTTTGGAAGAAAATGTATGTGGTTGTGTCCACTGCAACCCACGGAGAGGCTACGCATGAATTGACGTCATTGATACATGCGTGGCTTGCTTGAATAGGCGGTTACATAGCTCAACGCTTCTTCTTATCGAGTGAGCTGCATTTAATTACCTAACAAGACCTAGTTTCAGAGTTTTCTCAAATCCGCCTGACGGCTTCTGACGCTGTCGACTATGTACAGCTCACTTATCGCAGCGTAGCCTCTCCGTGCGCCGTGACACGCTATACATAGTCGTGTGTCATATTCGTGTATTCCAGTGGAAACGTGGACCCAGGTTGTCAAACAAATTAATACACGCAGCTAAAATGCGTCGCGTACCCGTGCACAGCATGCGCCGCGGTGGGCCCGCGCCTTTACGAAGTAACCCGACGAGTAACCTGACAGATAAGTTACCTATTGTATACGTGATTATTAAAGCCTTGAAACTGGTGGTGAAGACTGGGAGAACTGGTTTAACAGATATTTCAATAGCGGTCTTTGGGTGACATTTTGTGATTGTGTGGATGACAAAGGTATGTGTTGTCACCTTACAGACGGACAGACCAAGATGAATTAACGTGTTCAGGTATGAGTAATCTCTTCACTCTAAAATATATTCTGATTATTATGTGAGTATATCGTATAGTGATAATCACGATTCCAAGAGCAGGGTTGGGGCAATGTGATAAAATGTACCATTATTAGCCACCGAATGTTACAGGAACAGAGTCCAAATTTAATTAGAAAAATATTTACCCCTGACTGGTTGTAAACTTTACTTAGATCCATATGTCCATATCCATATTTTGTAAACTAACTTTTGCTAGCGGATTCACCCCCGTCCCGTAGGAACTACTTCGCGAACGATTTAAATATCGATAAATGCGCTATCTGACGCTGCAAGATCGATAGATTTCTCAATTCGGACCAGTAATTCCTGAGATTATATTGCGTTGAAATAAACAAACTCTTCAGCTTTATATTATTAGTATAGATAAGTTTGCCTGTTTATTTTCATATATCCTCGAAATCTTACAAAGTATCATAAACCTGGCAACAAGAAGACTGCTTTGTCTCTCTTATGTTAACACTGGACCCAAATCAAAAACCTACCAAACAAAATATCTGGAAAAACCCGCGTTTCAATACAACACCATAACAATAACCAGTTATAAATATCCTACCAAAAACATTCTGTAAAAAACTAGCCAATTCTCGCTGAAGCTGCTTGTTTATCTCTAAAAAGTAATGAAATCTAGACAAAGTCGTGCTGAGTCTAAGGATTCTTACTGCGGTTTCTTTACTATTATTATAGTTAATGCTATATGACTGGCCGTTGATCATTCTTTATACGTTAGTGAGTACAAGTCAACGGCCAGTCATATAGCATTAACTATAATAGTAAAGAAATCGCCGTAAGAATCCTTAGACTCAGCACGACTTTGTCTAGATTTCATTACTTTTTAGAGATAAACAAGCNTCATATAGCATTAACTATAATAGTAAAGTTGTGTATATAATAGTAAATGTTTTTTAAATAATGTGAACAACATACTAAATAATGTCGATGACGTTGTGATTCTTGGAGATTTTAATTTGGGCTTCATTGATTGGAAAATTAACAACGACGATCTTCATCTATCGCCTTCAAATTACGAAAATTCACTGGGCTACACCTTTGTAGACTTTTTGTCAATCAATGTACTGCATCAATTTAACTCTATTCTAAACGCTGACTGCAGAATTCTAGATTTAGTATTGAGTAACATATCTGATGTAACAGTTACTAAGCCCAAAGACCTGCTTAGCAAATTAGACTCCCATCACCCGAATATCCTTATCTCTATCCCTCTCTCAAACTCAAAACAGCTAAAAACAAAACATCGATCAGATTACAACTTTTATAAGGCAGATTATACCCAAATCAAAACATATCTTAAAAATATAAATTGGCATAATGCCTTTCATGAAAGTATGGATGTTAACGAAAGGGTTAACACCTTTTACAGTAAATTACGGATCGCTATTGACAATTTTGTTCCCAAATATGTAAGGAAAAAATCTAAATATCCCCCTTGGTATTCAGACTCACTTATTAGAACGCTGTCTGAAAAAGAGAAATTTAGGCAAAAATACCGCAAATACAATAATCCTAGAGATAAACTTACCTTTGAGTTACTTCGTAGTCGTTGTCATACTCTAATAAATCATTGTTACAATACATATAAAAGTAAAATCGAAAACGACATTCCCAAAAACCCTAAAGCGTTCTGGCGATTTATTAAAGATAAACGTCGCGGAGAATCTTGCATACCTGCTGAAATGTTCATGAATGACAAGGTAGCTAACAATGGTCCAGAAATTGCTAACCTCTTTGCTGATCAATTTGTTTCCGTATTTAATCAAAACACAGCCCTCTCTAATAACACTAACAGTGGATTTTCTGGCATTGACTCAATCTTAAGCACTATTAAGTTAACGGAAAATCAAATTTTAAACAAGCTCAAAGTAATCGATGCTTCCAAAGGTGCTGGGCCTGACTGTATACCACCCTTGTTTATAAAACGCTGTTACCGTGAACTCGCCCTACCGTTGCAGATTATCTTTAATTCTTCCCTTGCTGAAGGAACATTCCCTGATGTATGGAAAAATGCGAGAATTGTCCCGGTTTTTAAAAAAGGTGATCCTGCGAATGTTCAAAACTACCGTCCCATTTCAATACTATCCTGTTTTTCTAAGATATTCGAGTCTCTAGTTTGTCCAATAATAACTCGCCACATCGACAGAATCATTTCACCAAATCAGCATGGCTTTAAAGCCGGACGCAGCGTAGAAACAAACCTCGTTGAGTTTGTATCGGATGTGACTCTGGCTCTTGATAAAAGACTAGAAGTAGATGCTGTGTACACGGACTTTAGTAGTGCGTTTGACAAAGTCGACCATTCTCTGTTATTGTCCAAGTTAGAGTATAATGGCATACATGGTTCACTTCTTAACTGGTTCAAATCGTATTTGTTTCAGAGATCGCAAATTCTTGTTGTTAATGGTTACGAATCCTATCCATATTATGCTGACTCAGGAGTTCCCCAGGGTTCTCACCTTGCACCAGTTCTGTTTTTATTATTCATCAATGATATTAGTGCCCAAATACATCACTGTAAATATCTAATGTTTGCCGACGATCTCAAAATTTATAAAGTTATAACTTCAAATGAAGATACTACCCTGATTCAGGAGGATTTGGATAGATTAGAACACTGGTGTAAGCTTAATCGCATGAAACTTAATGTACACAAATGTAACCATATACGATTCACGAGGAAAAAGCAATCTAATACTGTCGCATATAATATAAACGGAGTGCTACTAGAATCCGTGAATGAGGTTCGCGATCTTGGCGTCATTATGGACAGTAAAGTTAATTTTATAAGTCATATCGATACCATCGTTACAAAATCGGCACGACTACTAGGATTTCTTAAAAGAAGCACTAAAGGATTTAAACTGTTAAGAACTAAAATTGTTTTATATAATACCTTAGTTCGGAGCCACCTCGAGTTTGCCAGCGTAGTGTGGAACCCACACTACGCTATACACTCACAAAGAGTAGAAAGCATCCAAAGGGCATTCACAAAACACCTAGCATATTCCATCGGTGGTATATCTCCCCGATGTCCTTACGAACAACGTATCACATTCTATAAAATTATAACGCTGCGCGACCGTCGACTTGTACAAGATCTTATGTTTTTTCACAAATTAGTTAATAATAAATTAGATTGTGTTAATTTGATTGAACAAATTGGAATAAAAGTCCCCTACAGAATGCCCAGATATCCCATCACCCAATTATTCCACACTATAACATCCAACACAAATATAGGAGAAAATTCACCTCTCAATAGGCTTAGTAAAGAAATGAACAGTTACATAAAATCAAACCCAGATGTCGACATTTACCATAGTTGTATGAAAATCTTTAAAATCCATATTTTAAGCCATAAAACTCCAAAAGATTAATTATAAATGTGTTTGTTTGTAAATATTTTATAACCTCTTTCCTTATAATTTCGTAAGTTAACCTTTTTTTTTTTCTCTATAGTTGGTTTTTTGATCTCAATTAATTTAATTTGGATCTCATGTTTGTGTCTTTATTTTATATTTTAGGTTAATCTTATTTCAGTTTTGTTATCTATATAATTCTGTTTATTCATATAGTTTATTCTAGCTTGTTATTAGTTCATACCATACATATATATATTTAGTTTAGTTTAAGTATCATTATGTTCACGAATGTTGGTTCACCTGTCATTGGCAACTGTATAAGCCATTTACCTATAACTGCCTACTGTAATTGTAATTTATATGCAGAAGCTGTTGGTGTACCTTTATTAAATAAATAAATAAATAAATAAGTAAAGAAATCGCCGTAAAAATCCTTAGACTCAGCACGACTTTGTCTAGATTTCATTACTTTTTTAGAGATAAACAAGCAGCTTCAGCGAGAATTGGCTAGTTTTTACAGAATGTTTTTGGTAGGATTTCACTTCTTTTTGTAGAAACGTGAGCTTATTGATATCTACCTAAGGCGTTATGTTGATTCCTCTAATAGTTGTTGGGCTTTTGTGTTTTCTAATCAGGATCACCAGGTACTCCAGATCTTCGATTTTCCTAGTTTTTTATAGTTTTCCTTATTATGTGGTCATATAAATCCTAGCTCTGTTCCAAATTTCAGCTCTCTGAGTTTATTGGAAGTACTAGTTCTATTTTGATGATCATGAGTGAGTGAGTGTCGAAAATACGAAACTTTGCTTTCGTTAACTTCTAAATTAAATGACCTACAGACTTGAAATTCTGGTTTTACGTATGTGATTATAGCTTTCTGAATGATGAAAATTTCGGCGTTCTGGTATTATCCAGAGGTTCTCACAGAA
>NWSH02000296.1:10328419-10347432 GCA_002382865.2 Heliothis virescens | reverse complement strand
ATGATGAAAATTTCGGCGTTCTGGTATTATCCAGAGGTTCTCAAACAGAGGCCTGAAAATGCGTCGAAATGGTTCCAGTAAAGGATGGTACGGCAGTGTTTGCTTTGCGCTCGACTTGGCGGGGGCACTGCCGTGCCCCCAAATACATATACTATACTACATTTACTACTGTCTGTCGTTATATTCTAGAGCCCCAAGCTCCTTATAAAGAAGTGCGTGGGCAAACAAGTATCGTAATTATTCTTATTGTGTACTTCCAACTATTGTATGTATAATACGACATACTTACTTGTTGTTCTCGTACTTTCTAATTAGAAGGGTGGTTTCACTGGCTGGTTATAATAGATGGAATAATTTTGAGCTTCATTCGTTGAATTGACATAATCCGAAGTTTGCAAGTCACTTTCTTGGGCTTCAAAAATAATACAAATACCATTTTGACTTCGACTTGATATCGAATTATCTATACTAATATTATAAAGCTGAAGAGTTTGTTTGTTCATTAGTTTGCTCAAACGCGCTTATCTCAGGAACTACTGGACCGATTTGATATATTATTTCAGCGTTAGCTCATTTATTACAGAAGGCTACTCCTTTTATACAGATGCCTGAAGTAATTTCCAGGGAATGCGAATCAAAAGGTCCAAAATTAGAAATGTATTATGATTGGCTATATTTTGCAAGGGTACTTTAATCATATAGCCAGATAACCAGATGCTATATTTGCAATTGTTTAATAATAAAAAAAAACCGCTTATTTTGGATCGTCAATTTTGCACGTAAGTTCTTATCTCAATTCTTTACCATTAAAATCTAGTCTAAAACCACGCGCCAAACGTATTATACTGCTAAACATAGTATAACCATTCAGTAGTTCACAAATACTTTCCTACTTTCCTCTCCCCAAAAAAACCCAACCAATTCTCTTAACATCCCATATAAGGCCAGAGCTACACTAAATTCACTCCCCAGTCTACACTCGCCAATTGATTAGATGTCACTGGGTTACAATTCAAACGCCCACTTTCCGCAAGTGTGTAACCGGGTCGATTGTACGTGTTACGAGTATGTAGAACTGACCTAATGACTATTGTGTTGAGATGTATTGGAATGTTAGAGGATGATAAGGAAAAAGCTTCAAGCATATTGCTGTCGTCTTAACGGCAAAAATAGGTAATATCTATTGATGAGATTTTAATAAGTTTTGTGATCATGAAGCCTGCTTAGTATTCATGAAAATCCATCACCTACTTCAAACCTACATTAGGGATCAAACAATATTTGTCAACAGTCCTAAAGTTTAATAAGATAAATTTAAGATAAATTTATTTAACTGAAAAGTTTACAGATTTAACTTAGTGAGATAATAACAGTAAGGTTACAATAAATAGTGCAGTAAAAATTTACAAAGGATAATCTGTATACAATACAGTTTGGAAAATATATAAGCCATATTGTAGCTTAAAAATCAAGAAAACTTGGGCTATCACCAACGGTTTCACCCGGGTCCCGTGGGAACTACTGCGCGCACCCGGATAAAAAGCCCATAGCCTTCCTCGATAAATGGGCTATATAATACTGAAAGAATTTTTCAAATCCAACCACTAATTCCTAAGATTGGCGCGTTCAACCAAACAAACTCTTCAGGCTTAAAATATTAGTATATATTAATTCAGCTGCGGGAAATACTTGGTAATTTCGGGATGCCCTACCATGGGTAAGACCTAGTGAAGGAATATGAGAGCATGACAACACAGCAATGACAACCACCAATGTTCTTAAACTTTCTCGACTTGTGCGGATATTTTAGATAACCAGCGGGTCTTACTCGCGATGAAATTGTAAAGGTTTACGATACGTCTTTTCTCCCGACGTTTCGGCCGAATTGCACCGACCGTGGTCACGGGTAGACTGATGACAGCTTAAACCTTCACAATATCATCGCGAGTGAGACCCGTTGGTTATCTAAAAAAATTAACAACTACGACACGACAAGTAAATAGTCGTGTAATAAGTTGTCATATTTCGCTATAAAACTATCAATAAATAAATAAAAGAGATAGTTTAATAGCGTGGTTTTGCCTTCATAGCTGCACACGATTCTACTCGATTAGTCAATTAATGATCATTCGGGTTTGAGTATTAATAAGTTATAGAGCGCTTTGTATGCCAGGACATAGCGTACCTCAATGTGTCAAATTTCTTCAATATATTTTCAATCGTATCACAATAGTGGAAGGTTAATTTTCGAGTGGTAAAATTTGACAGATTCGGATAGGTTGACCTACTGACGTCTTTACAAGCCCGTTTGAGAATAGCTGGATCTCTATAATTAACAAATGAACTTTAACTTTGAGTATTTAATTAAGCTTTCTAGTAGTATACACGTTACATGTACATATAATTTTTCATGATCGTATTATGTACTCCTTCTAACTTACCCTAGCCACTCGTAGCTAAAACCGATATTACACAGACACACTGAATGTCGGTACAAGCTCCACGCGCTCCATATATAATATTCATACTCAAATGTCTCAAGTAACGTTAATCTTAATAAGAGACCTTATTGACCTTAGGGTCTATAGCCATAGCGGCCTTAATAGGGGATTATGGCTGTTATAATTTGAGGTCAAAAATGTGAACTGAACCCCTTTCTTTGAGTATGTGTGTGTATTTTGAAAATCCACTGACACAAATATTGCCGTAGTAGATAGTTTAAAAAAAATATTGTAAACAGTTGTTCTAAGAAAATCGACGTTATGTTGTTAGTGAACTTGAAGTTTTATTTTGTAAAATAATAGTTCATTCAATTTCTAGGGGTAGTCAGAAGCCAGAAAGTCTGACAACCAGTCTTACCAATGGGTAGGTATCGGGTTGCCCAGGTAACTGGGTTGTGGAGGTCAGACAGGCAGTCGCTCTATGTAAAACACTGGTTCTCAGCTGCATCCAGATAGACTGGAAGTCAACCCTAACATAGTTGGGAAAAGGCTATGTAGAAGATCTATTAGGTCTCTTTATAATTAAGATAAATTTATTCAAATAATATTCAAGAGATTCTTCATACAAAGTTATTAAAATTTATTAATTTCTCAGTTATTTTCACGGGTCATTATGAAGGATGCTGTAGACGAGAGGACAGTTAATCTATTCTTAATGATGATTAATATAATAATAATCTTAAATAGCTATTATTGAAGGTAAGCAGAGAATTAAGTCTTTTGTGTTATGTAAGGACATTACCTAATTATTTTGAAAGAAGTATTTAATTTTCTTAACTATGACCTCTGAATACTCCTGTACAGATGCCATCACATGAACCTACCTCAATCTGTCAAATAACTTCAATAGATTTTCAACCTTATCACAATAGTGGAAGGTTAATGTTCCATTGGAAAAATTTTACACATTCGGGCAGGTTGACCTTGCTGACATCTGTTCCTACTTGACCATGACCTCTGAACACTCCTGTTCCTAGGTCTGGTACCTGTACCTATTTTACATGGAGAGACTGCCTATTTGATCTCCTCAACCCAGTTACCCAGACAACCCACTAAGTCTTGGTAAGACTGGTTGTCATACTTACAAGCTTGCGATTTCAACTTGTAACGACTGCCAAAGATGTTCAAATGACAACCGGGACCCACCAATTTGTCCTACATTCCGAAACATTGAGAACCTCAAATGACTACCCATAGACCTTAACCTGTGATCGAGATTGCCACAAGAACAATACATAAAGGGCCAGTTTCAGAGATTCCAGCTAAAGTTCTAGATAGCTGTCAGCCAGATAAAGCAAAATAAAAGTCGTAAAATTAAAAATATTTCTACGTCATTGTCTGTTGGACACCTACCTATAACTTTATATCTAACCTCTAAAACTTGTCGTAAATGTTATTACCACTATCTAGAGTATATATAATAATGAGTGTTAAATTAAACTGGTATAAATTAGAGCACATACGGCTAACCTCACGCCAGTAGGTAATATAACCCCGTTCTTATATTTGAGGCTTGAGTGATTGGTACACAAATGTCGGTTTAATAGATGTGGTAAGTTGAGTGTAGTTTGGGACAAGTGGTCAGCGTGGTTGGGTTAAGTTAGTAGTTTTTGTGTTTAAGATTTTTTTGTACTTAAATTATTTTTCAAATGTTTCCGGTTTTTGTATATTTTAAAGAGGTAGTTGCATCGTTGTTGTAAAAAAATAACAATAGTACTTTGTTTCAAAAGGACATTCTAATTACTTTCTCTTATTCTAGCAGCTGCATTTTCTAGTTACAAACTTAACATGTTAACATACTAACAAAGCCACACCCATTTCTGACACAAAAAAATAATACTAAAAACACCAATTACCATTCAACTTCAAAAAATCTTTCTAAAACACAAAAACCTTGAGTTAAAAACCAGCTTTTTTATTAACTTTCACTGAGTATTTATTTAAAAACGTCAACAACATGTGTAGAATATCACTTTCGCTGTTTATCTAAACATTGTATAGTAAAGTTCGCTTTGGGCCACAATTTGCATAATGGTTCAATATCAATAAAATGTTTTATGATTCAAAAGTGGGAGAAAACTTGAGTTTTTTTTTTCTTTGATAGTTAATGTGATTTAGCATACTTTTAATTAATTATGCCTTATACTATAGTGAAAAAAAAATCAAGTTTAGTAAAGATTCTGATAAATACAATTTTTCTCAGCATCAAAACTTTATTTGTAGCAAAAAATACTCTTAATAAAAGTAGTTGATTTTTTCTTTATACGTAAACAACAAATAGTGCTCTGTTTCTTCCAAATTGAAAACAAATGGAACAAAACTATGTTAGTATTGGTGAGGCTATTTAGAGCAGTTTAAATAAAACTGCTCTAAATAGCCTCACCAATACTCAGCATTTTTTTAGACATATTTGTTCAAGTTCTGAACTTAAATTAATATTTTCAATAGCGCATCTAGTAAAAATATAGATCTAAAACAAATAAGCAATGCGGTTGTCATATCCAGGGCACGCTCACTTTCGATAGCCTAACACTTAGATCCATGACCCTGTACGATTTACTGAGAGAAAGTCATTAATATAGGCTCAAGAGGTCAGCGGAATGCATAATTATATACAAATTAATAAAGAATTTAAGGTAAAAAAAGAGTAATAATTAAAGTTTTTTTTACAAAAGATATAAAATTTCTGTCATTTGAACATCTTTCAAAATCGTCGAGTAGTCAGAAGGCAGAAAGTCTGACAACCAGTCTTACTAAGAGGCATCGGTTTGTGACCTTTTTGTGACGTAATCACAAACAAATACAATTTTCGCTAACTCTAACGTCACCATTTTAGAATAAGAAAAATACGTAAAGTAGGTTTAGTCTGAGCGTTTTAGGTGTAGTTGATCGTTCTTGTTAGTAAGTACAGACGACAGCAGGTCAACGTATACGAATCTGTCAAATTTTACCAATCAAACATTAACCTACCTCCATTGTGATAAGGTTGAAAATCCATTGCAGAAATTTGACAGATTGTGGTAACTTGATGTGCTGTTGACTGTACAAATAAGTCAGTTATCCCTTTGAAAACTGACAGCTGTCAACAGCACAAAAGATGCGGTGGCACTACACCACTGTCAACGGCACCAAAAAATGGTCAGACTATGAAACTGATGACGTAGTACCATCTAATCACAGAACAAGACGGCAGACATGAATGTAGGTTACACTCACTTTCGATAACCAGTGACCCTACTGTTTGAGAGAAAGCTACAGCGTGGGATGGGTGAGAGATTGCATTTTTTGTTATACTAGTGTACTGCCCTGGCTGTGCCACCTTAGGCCACAGACGACAGCTGGTCACAGCTGGTGGTGGTGAGATCAGCTGGACGAATCTGTCAAATTTTACCAATCAAACATTAACCTACCTCCATTGTGATAAGGTTGAAAATCGAGTGCAGAAATTTGACAGACTGTGGTAACTTGATGTGTTGTCGTCTGTACCTCTTAAACCTTCCTTATGAATTGCTGAGGAGTTTGTTCCACCATTTCTTCTTCCCAGCTAAAACGCATAGGAAGTGGTAAAGGGCGGGCGTTTCTGGGGCTGTCTTTTGTAAACTTGACCTTCAAAAAGTGATTATTTTCAGCCTACTTCGAATAAATGACTTTTTTTCTAGCTGTACCTATTGGTGAAAATTGCATGGAAATTCGTGAAGTACTTTTAATTTTATTGTGGTCAGACAGACGAGGCAAAATTTGGTCGATTGCATGTATTGATGACTAGCTTCCACTAGCCTAGGTTCACCGTGTCCCGAGGGAACTACTCCAGATAAAAAGTAGCCTAAAACCTTCCTCCATAAACGGGCTATCTAGCTCTGAAAGAAATTTTCAAATCAGACCAGTAGTTCCTGAGATTAGCGCGTTCAAGCTAACAAATAAATTCTTCAGCTTTATGATGTTAGTAATAGATCTATTAAGTTTTTGCTCATACCTCAACAGGAATTACTGCATTATAATTAAGACAGGCACCAATCTATCTTTCTGCAAAATTCCATAAAAAACTGCCAATGATTCTTTCAAAAACATGATTGCCTAACAATCAGACTGGTCACTACAATAACCTGGTATCTGGCAACAAAAAGAAATAAAATTAAGTTATTAAAATAATTTTGTATTGTAACGTGTTATTCAGTTGTATCTTGTAACAGTTATGTAATATAATTTGTATGTACATAACATTATGTGTTCGGTTCAATTTAGTTGTTGAACTTTCAAAAAGATTGCTATCTTAAAAATTCATGAATGAATTTCTTAAACATGAAATTGAATGGCAATATTTGACCGACATAAAAAAGGAAGGGTTTTTATTTGCTACCCATTTCTATAACAGCTTATAGATGGTCACTTAAGACTAAGGTATTTGGGCTGCGGGATTGTTCGAAAGAGTTACCGCGGCCCAGATACCCAGAGGGCTCAAAAAAGAACATGGTGGGTTTTAGTCAGTATAAATACTCACGCTGTCACCCATAGCGGGAGGGGTCATCTTTTAATCGAAAAAAAGGGCTAACAAATAATTGAAAAGTATTTCTTGCAACGTTTTTTTTTATTTCAGGTTTATGTTAAGCTATGGAATACTTACTCAGAAGAATACCCTAAAAATCCTAATAAGCCATTAAAAATGTTTAACAATTTTTTTCTTTGTTACAGATTGCACCAACATCGTTCCTCATTTCGATAAGGTATAATTTTGGTATTATTTTCCACGCCAATCTCCATAACAACGGCTAGTTTTTAGGGTTCCGTACCCAAAGGGTAAAAAGGAACCTATTATTAAGACTTCGTTGTCTGTCTGTCTGTCTCCAAGCTGTATCTCATAAACCGTGATAGCTAGAAAGCTGAAATTTTCACAAATTTTGTATTACTATTGCCGCTATAACAACAAATTCTAAGAAAACATAAAAAATAATAAAAGAAACAATATTAAGGAGGGTCCTCATACAATAAACGTGTGAAACCGCAAATTATAACTTTGTTATTCATATTCTTTGTTATATATGAAAACAAAGTTATTTTTGCTGCCCGAAAAATGTTTGTATTTTGGCTAGTTGTAGGTAATAGATACGTTAATTTTTTTCATAGATTTTTTACTCAACTACATTGAAAGAAGGTTCGTCTCGCATTGTTGCCAACAAAAAAGATTTTAATCTTCACCTAAATGCTAGTTACCAGGTTCCTGTCGTTAATAAGCAGTTATTTGCTTTGATTTTCGAAAAAGTTTCTGAGAATCATATTAAGATACATCAAATCTGGAACCAATATCTGAGAATTTTATTTTGGACTAGCCGTTTTCCCGCGGTTTCACTCGCATCCCGTGTGAATTACTGCCCGTACCCGGATAAAATATAGCCTACGTCACTCGTGGATAATGTAGCTTTCGAATGGTGACAGAATTTTTAAAATCGGTCCAGTAGTTGTTGAGCCTATTCATTACAACCAAACAAACAAAGTTTTCCTCTTTATAATATTAGTATAGACTAGCTATTTTCCGTGGTTTTACCCGTACGTGCTATGGCAGCTATTTTCTGTCCCTGGATAAAATATAGCCAAAAGAATTAAAGAACGTCTCTAAGTATTTTCAAAGTTGTTAACGTGAATCGATGGTAAAGAGTATTGGTCGACATCGATCGATAATAATTTCGACTAAGAAATCAGATTACTTTATTTTAAGAAGATTTTCACCACAATAATCTTAATTTTTTGCAGTATTCAAAGCTAACCTTGATGATTGAGAATTTCACTCGTAAGATGACAGACATTTTGGCAAACAGGTTTATAGTGCCACCAAATCTATTGTGCAGTTGACAGCTGCCAGTTTTTGACTTATCTGTACAGACTAACTGAAACTGTTAACTTCAACAAAGAGCGATCAGACTTTAAAAAAAACCGGCCAAGTGCGAGTTGCACTCGCGCGCGAAGGGTTCCGTACCACGCTCCTGTAATCCCTCGCTTGAGTAACAGATGGCGTTGTATTCAAATTGCACTATCTGTATAATTTATGGTATGGGGACCCCCCTTAATATATAACTTTTTTAAATTTTTAGTAAGTATTTGTTGTTATAGCGGCAACGGAAATACATCATTTGTGAATATTTCAGCATTCTAGCTATCACGGTTAATGAGATACAGCCTGGAGACAGACAGACAGACATACAACGAAGTCTTAGTAATAGGGTTCCTTTTTACCCTTTGGGTACGGAACCCTAAAAATGATGATGTTTCTTAACACACACTTCAAAACTGACATATTCCTTTATCATATCAACATAGGTCTTCAAGTCAGCACATGTTATAATTCACATAAGAATCGAAGGTAGACAAAGATTCAGAGTTACAACACAATGGGTGTCTAAATGTCGTGATGTGATGCGGTTTGATGTGCCGCGCAATCATTATGGCACGGTCGCGGTGTAAGTGCGAGAATATTACTTTTTGTGGAATGTCTAGTTATTTTTTTTTTATAGTAAGTGGGGGTTTTTAGTTTGTGAACTAGAAGTTCGGTATGGGTCGTTTGTTAGTTAGAAATGCCGATGTTTTTTCATGGATTTTAAATCAGTGCATAAGAAAGCCCCATTTAATATGACCATTGATGTGGGCTGTGTTTTTCATGTTCGTTAAAGATAGGTATTACTCAGTTTACACTGAATTCTTATTTACGTAATTGGCCTTTCTGAAACATCGGGTATGCCATGTATACGATATTGTAAGTCAGATATCAAGCAAAATATATACATGTTTGATCACATTGAGTACATTCCTTTACTGGAATTAAACTCTAATAAAATTGCAAAAGAATAACCTGTTAATTAATTAACAGTCAATAAAGGTACAGTTAGTAATAAAGTTTTAATACCTTCAAAAGCGAGTAACAAACGCCTTTTCCTATACATTTCTTAATTCATCTATTACAAAATTGACGGGAAGTAAGATTGGTTTATAGGTATCCCACACAAAGTAATGAGCAACGCCTACCAATTCCATAACGATTTCCTCCTATTAACCATTAATAGGACTCTGTACAAAACGTGTAATTTTATATTGCTTTATTGAGCACTGTTTATTAGTAACTCGAACAATTGCTCTTAGTTAAAAGGTATAGAAATATTTCAAGTAGGTTCACAGTTATAGAATCAATTTAATTTAAATAATACATAAAATGGTTCGTACGAGTGTTTTTTATAGTATACTTACTATATACGTCATTAATGCCTACTACTACTGGTATAAAATACAATTCACTTAAATACAAACCAAAAATGAAAAAAAAAAACATAAAAATAATTAGACATTACCCAAAATGTCCAACTCAACAACGAACTACAACATAATATTTAGCCGGCATACAATTATCACTAATGCCATTGTCTTTATTCACGCCAAGGGGGCGTGGTGCGAATGTTACGGAGAAAGTATGACATTTAAAACTATATTGTCTGATAGTAAGAGTGGTGTGTGTGGAACGACACGTTTTGATACTTGGCCATTGAATTAATTAAATTATTGTAGAAAAGAAAGAGTTAATACTGTATTTGATATCTTTAATTAAGTCATATCAAACTGAAGCTGTCCTTTTTTTCCGGGTGTGTGAAATAGTCCCCACATGACGCGGCTGAAACCGTTGGTGTTATGCATTTATACTTTTACACAATGCTTTAAATTAAATAAATATTTTAAGATTTGCAAAGAACGCTTAAGCGTTTAGAAAATGGTTCTATATTGTTAATAAAAATATACTACTATTATAATTTCATCAAGATATTTTTTTAATTCCACTATATTTATATTTATATGAAAAGAAAAAAATACCCACTTACAGTAACAAAAACTATATAAAAGTATACAAAATCGCTGGTTTCGCAGAAAAATATTGCTACGAACTTTCAGTTCACAAGAATGATCTATCACAATCTATTCTCAAAAGTAATACACCACATTTCGAAACCGCGATTCCTAATGTCAAGGCATTCGTACTTTTTCGATGTCAATCGTTTGACAGGTCGATTTTTTTTTATATATATAAATAAACGTGGCTGTCATATGAGCCATTGACCGCCTAAAGGCGTGGTCAGAATAAATAATTATGGTAAAGAATAAACGTATATGAGGTCGAGTCGTGTTGAGTTTTGCTGTTCAAATATTGCATAAGATTTTTGATATATTATTTTTTATATTACTATCGTAGTAATAGCTTAGTTTATTTCGAATTAGATATATTATAAGTTAAGTATATTACGCTGTTGTGAGAAGTTATTATATACCGAAAATATTATATTTTTTGGTGGTATTGTCACCTACTGGCACTGAAATCGTAAAATAGAGATAAAGGTTCAGCGTGCAGACAACAGCAGATCAACCTACACGAATCTGACAAATTTTACCAATCGAACATTAACCTTCCACTATTGTGATAAGGATGAAAATCTATATATCTACGTGAATTTTACAAGAGCAAAAATAAGGGGATTTATTGTCTTATTATAAAATATTTTATTTAATATTCAATAGTAAACACACTTGCCTGATGCCCTATTGAATAATAATGTTCTCATCACCACGCAACTATTCTATGACAAAGTAAAAATATTTCACGTGCCTATCATTACATCGTCATTAATTACATACCAAAGTATTACCTAACATCTCCTATTATCTAAGCCGCGTAATATTTAATTAATAGCATTCTAAATTCATTATTCATCATACTGTTACCAGGTTTTGAAAGTGAACAATGGTCATAGCGAGAGTGAAATGAATACGAACCACAAATAATGGCAAAATCATTCGATTATCTAACTCGATTGAATATATAACATTTTGAAACTAATAAATCATCATCTGCCTAGCCTTTTACCAACTACGTTTGGGGTCGGTTTCCAGTCTAACCAAATTCAGCTGAGAACCAGTGTTTTACATGGAGCGACTGCCTATCTGACCTCTACAACCCAGTTACCCGGGCAATCCGATCCTTTGGTAAGACTGGTTGTCAGACTTACGGCCTTATGACTACCCTTAACGACTGCCAAAGATGATCAAATGACATTCGAGCTATCATTTGACCCACCAATTTTTTCGTGCCTTTGGAAACACGAATTCGTAACTATTCTATACTAATATACTAGCCGTTTTCCCGCGGTTTCACTCGCATCCCGTGGGAATTACTGCCCGTACCCGGATAAAATATAGCCTATGTCACTCGTGGATAATGTAGCTTTCGAATGGTGAAAGAATTTTTAAAATCGGTCCAGTAGTTTTTGAGCCTATTCATTACAACCAAACAAACAAACAAAGTTTTCCTCTTTATAATATTAGTTTAGATAAAGAGGAAATATTTGTTTGTTTGTAACGAATAGGCTCCAGATCTACTGAACCAATTCGAATTATTCTTTCACTGTCGGGAAGCTATATTATCCTCGAGTAACATAGGCAATACTGGCTATTTTATCCGGGTACGGCCTGTATTTCCCACGGGACGCGAGTGAAACCGCGGAAAAATGGCTAGTATATAACTAAAGAAAATATCTAAACCGTGTTGAATCCATAATAACATCAACCTATACGTATCTCTCACAAGATGGCTGCCATATTATTCAAGTAATGCAAATAGAGTCTACAATTAAGCGGGAGCCGGATCGAGTCATTATATCGATATAGCTTATTACTCGATTATCGTAAGTGCAGTTCTGCATACGTAATCGCCGAGTATCGGTAATATCGATTGGAGAATCGTGTTGAATGAACCCCTGAGTTAACAATAGGGTGTGTGTACTAGATCGATGCACCGTTTCTTTAATTTATTTCCTGATTTATGCTGAATTATTGTAAGATATCTGTCTATCTATCTTCTAGACATGTGAAAATCAAAGTCCAGACTCATTCACTGACTCATCAACGCAGGGCCCAAACCCGTGAACCTATAAAGCTGAAATTTTACACAAAAGTTCATCAGATGACCCCTCCCGCTGTGGGTGACAGCGTGAGGGAGTGTCAGACTTTTACTGACTAAAACCCACCGTGTTACTTCGGGAGCCCTTTGTGTGCCAGGGCCGTGGTAACTCTTTCGAACAATCCCACAACCCCGGCAGAAATCAGCTAACCTTTAGTATAGACTGCATATTCTGTATTAAATATTATGCCAACATAATTATAACAAATCTATGGAAAAACAAAAAATACAAAATAGGGATAACTTTGTACTCAATTCGATTGGTCACGAAATTAACGTTGTAACTTGCAGGTTTTTGAACTGCAATAGTAATTTGAGTTTTGAAGCCTTGCCAAGGCTAATACT
Source organism: Heliothis virescens (assembly GCA_002382865.2). Lineage (NCBI taxonomy): Eukaryota > Metazoa > Arthropoda > Insecta > Lepidoptera > Noctuidae > Heliothis > Heliothis virescens. The sequence goes on along the minus strand of NWSH02000296.1, from coordinate 10,334,604 downwards.
AATAATAACAATTTTCATTCTCATACTTAGCTCATAAGAAAGATAAATTACCTCTATGATAATCGTAATTATACACCTCAAGTAATAAATTAAAATTCACTCAACCCCTTCCGTTGGACATGAGTATAGGGAATATTATATAGGGTTGTCGAAAACTAAAACCAATATTTATTTAGAAAATAAAATTAGAAATAGTTTCAATTTGTCATCCATAGAAACGTGTTTAAATTTGCCATCACACAAAATGTTTTATTTTTCAAAGAACAAGAAAAAATATGTTAAGTATCTTATGTATATCAAGAGTTAAAGCTTCAATTCAGAATAAGGTTAGGTTTTGCTGTTACATTGATAAAGATAGGTTCTAAAATACCTACCCGTAATCTAGAAATAAAAAAAAAACTTGTCTAAAACTTCATATTCCTATCCCTATGTAGTGTAACCCTTAAGTGAACCAAAACAGTTTTGTTAAAAAAAATCACAATAAATTTTTCTTCCTTTCCAATATCGCATTAATTCGCTCACCTCAAAAATTGAAACAAATCTAGTAAACACGTACCAACCCTAGACACGTAATCATATGTAGAAAAAAGAAGATAAAACCCGACCGAAGCCGCGGCACAAACGAGTATAGTAGCGTCGGCAAAAAAATAACGGCGGCGTATAATTATTATCATCCCGGTTAAGAGGCTGGTCTCACTACGTATTAAAATTTATTTTTAATATTAAATTTCATATTAAATTCGCGCCTATAAAATTAAAACATTAATTAAAAATTATTTTATAATTGGTCACATGTAAAGATTAATTTATGATTGGTAATTTTATGGATAAGAATCTCGATCAAATCTAGAAGGATTATTAATAATATAATTACATTTTTAAATTAGTGATCATGTCTTTGAAGAAGCCATACAGGCAGGATGCTTCGTATTCATGAAACATAGTGGTCATCAAATAACTTCGCTGCCTCGAAGTTAGCTGTTTGACTAGAAAGAAAAAAGAAAAGAAGATTTTTTTTTTATTTCAAATAGGCCTCTAAAGGCTCTTATGAAACGTCAAGCTAGTTGCACTGTTCAAAGAAGTGGTTCTCATGGAGAAGAACCGGCAAGGAACTCCATGGACACTCTTTTTTTATCCTATGTTACATAGCCTAGCTTCCCAATAGTACGACAATTTCTCAAATCGGTCCAGTGATTTCGTAGTATTTAGGGTACAACACAATGATTAAACAAAAACAAATTCTCTTTGTTATATTAGGACTAGCTTCCGCCTGCGGTGTCACCCGCGTCCCGTGGGAACTAATCAACGCACGCGGATAAAAAGTAGCCTTTAGCCTTCTTCAATAAAAGGGCTATCTAACACTGAAAGGATTTTCAAATTACTGAGATTAGCGCCTTCAATCAAACGAAAATACTCTTCAGCTTTCTTTCCTAATATCATTAACTAGCCGTTTTCCCGCGGTTTCACTCGCATCCCGTGGGAATTACTAGCCTATGTCACTCGTGGATAATGTAGCTTTCGAATGGTGAAAGAATTTTTAAAATCGGTCCAGTAGTTTTTGAGCCTATTCATTACAACCGAACAAACAAAGTTTTCCTCTTTATAATATTAGTATAGATTAAACCTGATTGTAACCTTCAGGAATGAGGTGAAACCAAAAAAAGAAGAAAACAAACTTAAGGTGCGTCACCACTAGGGATTGCAATCCGGTACCATTTTCAATCCGGCCGGATCCGGCCGGATTGGCGTGAATCCGACNACAGTGAAGAACCTCCACTTAACAAGTCAACATGTACCAAGTTTTAATCAGATGTGTACACAGTAGATATTACTGGATCTGTCGCGATATGAGATGCTGTCAGCTTTTTATATCGTTCATTTATTAGTTGTAGTATCTACTTGTGCTTGTGGCAATTGATTCATGGAAGGATATTAGTGTGAAAAGAATTGAAGATATAGGCGGAAAAGTATTATGGAAGTATTTCTGTAAATAAATGCGAAAATATAAGGCAAGATAAATGAATAACGTATTTTATTAAGTAAATACAAAAATATTGAATATTTTATCGTCCAATCATAGAGGTGTCTGCATTGGTAGATTTTTCTGAAAAACTCGCTTCTGACAGCGGCGACATTCAGTTCCCGGGGACACTATTTTCCGCACCCGAATAAAAGTAGCTAGTTAGTTATATTAATGTGAAGTTTCATCAAAATTTGTTCACCGTTTGCGCTTGAAAGAATAACATACGTACATAGATGACATCCTCACAATTTTTTGCATTTATAAGATGAAACATTAATAAACTATTTCAAAAACCATTAGAAGTAACCTTGGATATTTGTGATTACCTCCAATAAAATAACAGAACATTTTTGCAAAGCCTACGCTCTGCTACTGTTGACCGCCACAACCCTGTAACCAGCCGATATATTTAAAGCTAAAACTAAAAGTAAACAAGTATTTAAAGTTAGATACTTAGTTATGATCGTGTATCATGTTGCGTGCGTTTAGACACGCGATTGAGTCGTATGGGATGGGTGCGCTAAAATGTTGCATGTTGAAGTTTTGTTTTTTATTTTTAATGGTGTAATTAATTTATTAAAACTAACCTTGCAGTAACTCGTAGTTTGATACCTGCTGTGAGTTTTATTTAGAACTAGCCGCCAGCGGTTTCACCCGCTTTCCCGTGGGAACTACTGCGCGCACCCGGATAAAAAGCCTAACCTATAGCCTTCCTCTATAAATGGGCTATCTAACACTGAAATAATTTTTCAAATCGGACTAGTAGTTTCTGAGATTAGCGCGTTCAAACAAACAAACTCTTCAGCTTTATAATATTAGTATAGATATATACTTGTGTATATTCTTATAAGGTAGCTGAACGAACACTATAGAAGTAACTACAAAATATTACTAAGTGAAAAATCATATTCATAATACCTTTTAGAATCAGTATCCAATTTTGTCTTCATACTCTCATTTCATTATAATTGGGTACGTTAAACCTGAGATAACGTCTCCAGGTAGAAAAACAATGACCTTAGAATATACAGGGGTTTGATGAATGTGAGCGGAGGAGGACCGGTTTTAAAATGATAATAATTTTAAATGGCATTAATACTATAAAATTAATCTTAAAAAAAGGAAATTTCGTAAATTACTGTGACAGTAAGACTTTTCATTAAGACTAATTAATAGGTAAGTAACGTTTGTGTATTTTGAAGTTAGTTTGTCCTTAAAGAGTTGATTAAGCTATGCGTCCCAAAGCACCATCTTAGTGGCCCAAAAACTATATATAGAAAATGCTCTTCTTAAAGACGTATTGTAAAAGGCTACGTTTTTATGGGATCACACGAGTTATAATGTTATCCTGTTAGTGCGGTTGCCATGGCGACGGGATATGTGGAAACCCATAGAAGGATGTTATCGGGAGGTCAGTGAACTTTCGCAAGCAGTTTTGTTACGAGAACATCAATTTATTTTGAAATATTGTTATTTTAGCAAATCCAGAGATTAAGAGAGAGTAAGATTGGAGATAGGAACATTAAGATTTAAGGGTGATAAAAATTTATTGGAAATCACTCGAAAAAATGTCTACTAGCCAAATTAGCTAATATTAAGATAAAATTAAACGATATCTCGACATTAAATTACTTTATATAATAAAAAAAAACACAATAAATGAACTTTTCTTAAACCCTTCTATTGCATGTACTAAACAATTTAATATTCCCAAAAAACTGAAAACCTTCTTTTTGAAGTCGGTTAAAAAAATATTGCTCTTCGAATTTTATTTCTGGAAGTTTCCATATAGCCCAAACGCCTCGTAACACCAGATTCATCAGATAGCCTCTCAAAGCTAAAGTTCTAAAACAATCGAACGGCAGGGATCCACCAATAGCGAGTCGATATTCACCTGGCGTGATTCGAAACGTGGAACTTTTTGCGCTTCTCATAAAATATCGAAGGTTACTCATCAGTTTAATGGTTTAATCTGAAGATCTTTAGAAGAATACATTTTGTGGGATTGAAGAAAAAATGAGGAAGTAAATGATCATCAAGGGGTATCCATGTCTTAACGATATTTATTTTCTTTGGGATGGAAAATTTTACAGTTTTTTTTTGTTGTAGATATGGTCTGACCTTTCTATAGTGCAGTTGACAGTCATTCCTCTAAAACTGACAACTGTCACCTGCACAAAATATGCGGTAGCATTATAAAACTAATCTTTACTTCTTTGACTGTCTTCAGCGTTCTCTGGCCATGAAAGTTTGACACCAGCATTGCAGGAGAATCTAGCACTGGCAAATTATTATCACAACCCATCAAATTAATACATATTATTATAAATTGCAAGGATAAGATTTTGAATAATTCCACTTTGATCACCCGGGTGATATCACCTGGATGATTTAAATCCCAGGTGATTACAGTCCACTTTTTAGTGGAATCAAATCACCCAGGCTATAGGCCACTTCTTATCCAGAGAAGGAATTAGCGTTAATCACCATGCTTGCTCAAGGCGGATTTGGTTCTACTTCAGTCGAGTCAAGGAATTTTTACACAAGTTCGTACAATTTTTTGCCAAAATATAAAATTCTAGCCTACTCATTAGGTAAAAACTTCACAGCTCATTTCAGATTTTTAACACCTATTACAATTTATGACTTAATCGCATTCGGCAAAGCACTACAATCGAATATGGATACTTATTACATCATTCGATTATCGATACTATGTTTTTGTTACGGATGAGTTTTTGTCGATTACCGATGAATCGATACAAAAAGTTTCAGTAAAAAAAATATATGTTTTGCTATTGTTTGAAGGTTTGAGGTGATGCGTATCATTTATTTTTAAACTATGTAGAATTCTATATAACTTATAGAATTTTACATCTTAGGTTTTAGCATCGGAGAGCACGTTAACGTCGGTCCTGTGCCTGGTCTATCTCCGGTCGTGTCGGATTGCCGTCCCACCGCGCTATGAGAGTGAGGGAATAGGGAGTGCACCTGTGTCACAGCAAATGTGCGTGCATTATAATATGTCCTGCGCAGCTGACTGATCTCCTCAATATAAACAGCTGCTGTGGCCGACGACTGGCCTGGGTGCTATTATGTTTTAGCATGGAGTATCCTATCGAAATCTCTTCGAAGCTTGAATCCAACTAAATTCATCTACATNGTGCATTATAATATGTCCTGCGCAGCTGACTGATCTCCTCAATATAAACAGCTGCTGTGGCCGACGACTGGCCTGGGTGCTATTATGTTTTAGCATGGAGTATCCTATCGAAATCTCTTCGAAGCTTGAATCCAACTAAATTCATCTACATCTTATCTTTCGTCGCTATCTAAAAACAACTTATATTACAGAACTTTGTCATTATTCGTTAAAACTGAAGTTATCAGAAGAATTTAACCTTAATTTTTGACCAGGCTGAACATAAAGACCATACCTTCAATACAAAATGGTACACCTCAACCGAACAATTTCAATTAGCATTACCCTTTCAACATCAGCAGTCCCATGTAAACATCTAATAAATAATCCTAACAAACATTACAACAATTTAACTGTAATCTAAATTAACAGCGCCATTGTGTTGCAAACAATAAAATATTTTGGTGCTAAATCCTTAGAAAATTTAACCAGCAGGACACGCCATTAAAGTACCTTCCCCTCTGCCAAAGGTACTCGCATCTACCCGAATCTGTAAAATTTTAGCAATCGAATATTAACCTTCCATTATTATGATAAGGTTGTAAATCTATTGTAGAAATTTAACAGATTGTGGTAGGTTGGTGTTTTGGATTCTGTATATGAGCCATCATCTGCCTAGCCTTTTTCCAACTATGTTGGGGTCGGCTTCCAGTCTAAACGGACGCAACTGAGAACCACTGTTTTACATGGAGCGACTATCTATCTGACCTCCTCAACCCGGGCTACCCGATACCCTGAAACCTATGGTAAAACTGGTTGTCAGACTTCTGGCTTCTAACAAACCGTCACGATTGATAAAGATATTTTGAGTGACAGCTGGGACCTTAGGCTGGAACCCACCAAGCTCTTATGTACACACAAACACATCAAGTTACCACAATCTGTCAAATTTCTGCGATCGATTTTCAACCTTATCACAATGGAGGTAGGTTAACATTTGATTGGTAAAATTTGACAGAT
>NWSH02000296.1:10317938-10328319 GCA_002382865.2 Heliothis virescens | reverse complement strand
GTTAACATTTGATTGGTAAAATTTGACAGATTGGTATACGTTGACCTGCTGTTGTCTGTACATGCATGCGTCTAGTTTATGCTTTTGTTTGTCATTTTTGTCATGTACGTGCGTAATAATAAGATCGAAAATGCATGAGTGAGCTACTATTTGTTGCATTGCCCGCACGAAGTATGGTAGATTTGTAGATTTGCGCTCACAGCGTCTCCAGTGGGTTGTATGCTCTAAACCTAAATCTAACAGTCATGAATCATCGGGAATGCGGTCTGTACCAGTACTGTTGACAGATCAAATATTTCGATAAATAACTGTTGCGACGATTTTAACAATTTCATAATTGCCAACAAGACATTTGTGGCAAGATATTTGAGATTCCTTGCAGTAACTGTTAGGTCTACTTTAAACCCACGCAGTTAGAAAATACCACACACTCAACTGAACTACTTCCATGACCCGAAAAAAACTAACATAGGTACAGACGACAGCACATCAACTTACCACAAGCTGTCAAATTTCTGCAATGGATTTTCAACCTTATTGCAATGGTGGTAGGTTAATATTTGATTGGTAAAATTTGACAGATTCGTATACGTTAACCTGCTGTCGTCTGTACAATCCTAAATCTATACTAATAATGTAAAGCTGAAGAGTTTCTTTGTTTGAAAGCGCTAATCTCAGGAACTACCAGTTTGATTTGAAAAAATATTTCGGTATTAGATAGCCCATTTTTCGAGGAAGGCAATGAGCTACATTTTATCCGAGTGTGTTGAGTAGTTCCCATGGGACGTGGGTGAAACCGCTGGCGGAAGCTAGTAGTTTCTACATAAGGAAAACACATCTGATATATAAGCTATATTACTGCAAAAGTTCATGTAAATCGTGAAAGAGTAACAAGGATCTAAACATCCTTACAAACTTTTCCTTTATTACTATTTATTTGCGATAGTAGAATTAATGATAAAGCTTACACGATCTATTCCTGACTCTAACAACCCGGTAACTGACATTAATTTAGATGAGTTGTTACTTATTTTTTTATCATTCATCAATTAAGTGGTTCGACATATATAAGTTAGAAGCTATAAAAAATTGGCGAAGTGTGAGTCGGATTCGCGCACAAAAGGTTCCGTATAAAAAATCACGATTGAAGTATGGGAGCCCCCTAAAATTATTATTTTACTCTAGTTTTTACTCATTTAAGTGGCAACAAATATACATTATTTGTAGGAATTTCAGCTCCCTCATTATCATGGTTCACTATATAGTATATACTGCCTGGTGACAGACGGACGGACAGCGAAGTCTTATGGTCGTTCTCAATAAGCTATCTATCTGTTGATTTGGTAACTAAAGATAGAATTTTGACATTAGCTCCATACAAATAATGTCAAATTCCTATCTATAGTAACCAAATCGACAGATAGATAGGTTATTGAATTCAGCAGTTAGTAATAAGGTCTCTTTGGGTACGGAACCCTAAAAAAATAATAAGCACTACTAATAACCTTGAATTAACGCTTTCTTAGTGACACACAACACGACACACATTCTTTCCGTGCGTTACAAAGTATAGATAAGGCCAAATTGCAATTGTTTGTCAATAATTCCAACTTAATGTAAGCAAAGTCACAGTTGAAGGCTAAATAACTAGTTATTACTTACCATTACTGGTTTTAAGCGGTTATTACCGGTTCGCAATGGTAATTAAAGAGAATAATTGCGTGTGTGATTGTCATCCCTCACAAAATTTGAAAGGTTATTTGGTATTCGCATCTAGGTTAGGGTCATAAATCTTCTTCTATAGTAAAAGCAAAAAAATTACCTTCCGAATTCTGACTTTGATTAAAAGGGGTCCATAATCTCATATCATATCATCTATGTACTTGTGCTAATAATATAAAGCTGAAGAGTTAGTTTATTTAAACGCGCTAATGTCAAGAATTACTGGTCAGATTAAAAATTATTTCAGTGTTAGGTAGCTCATTTATTGAGGAAGGCAACTTTTTATCCGGGTGCACAGAGAAGTTTCCACGGGACACGGGTGAAACTGCTGGCGGAAGCTAGTTATAAATATATAAATAAACTCATAATCGTCTCAAAAAGCAACCCGTACTTTTCGTCATAAGTCAAAAGAGGATTGCACGGAATCAAAACGTGATAACTAAACAAAACCCCATTCCAATTTCACCCAAAAAAATAACAAAAACAAACGACACATTCCTACTGACAGTAATACAAAATTCTTGGCACAAACTCCGAATAATAGAAGAAATAAGAAAAAGTACGTAATACAGCCCTATTACATGTAAATTGCTTAGTTTACGTCATTACTTGCTTTATTTGTGACGAGTTGGGAGTAACAATCCCGTGTCGAAACCATTGGGCAACGTGCCAATTGGTGACAAACAAAAAATCGATAGGATAGTACATTGTGTTAGGGTATTTTCACACTAGCTTCAAAGTTCTAAATATGGTCTTACTACAAAAAATAATAAAGGACGATTCGTCACGTGTTTAAGAAAATTCTTCATACAATATTTTTACAACTTTTTTTGCAGTGTGTTTAGTATCTAAAATCCTGTTTGTAACCAGTATTTGATACAACGGTTAAATGTTATTAATTTTTAATAAATTTGTAGTATAAGGGTACAAACACACTTTAGGGTTCAAACAAACAAAAACATGTTTCCTCTTTAAATATATTGACTGATTTTATCAACTAAGTAATTGTTGTGTGAGTTTCTTGTCTGTACTGATACCGGCTTGCTTTTGGTACTAGGGTAACCCACAAAAAATATCTACAAACAATGTAGATACATCCCTACTGAAACTAATTTAGCCTAATGACATAGAAGACTTCGAACTGTGCTCACGAAGGAATATTTTCAGTTTCTGTGTCCTAGATTACAATAAGCTGACCTAGCCATGTTTGCTATTTATTGGTGCTGCTTTCCATTTGTTTTAATTAAGGGAATAAGCGAAGTATGTAGGACTAGAAATTTTAGGCAGTTTCACTAGCAATCTTGAGGGAATTAGTTCTAGTAACTGGATATAAATTACTCTGTGTTTTAGGTTGATACCCAAATTATATGTGTGCTTTATTTGAGCTAATTTTATTCAGTTGGTAAAGCGTTATTGAAGATCAAAGAAATATCTAAATACCCAAACATACTATTTTATATCATTGGTAAGATTAATGTGAAAATCTAAATTACCTAAAAATATGAGACGGTTCTCACGCTACGATTCGTGTCTCTTTCTGTAAAGGTATCTTTATTTTTTACAACGTATTGAACGAAAGAACAGATAATTAAATAACCTGTTTTTGATTAAACACAGTCCCAATTTCAGACTTGTCCTTCAAAAGTAGTCCTTTAGACCTTCAAGCAGATACAGGTTACTAGGCTTGTTTTGCCAAAAAAATATCGCCCAGCGGCTACTATCAAAGTCTTTGGTATACAATTAATTATCTCATAACTCCATAATAAACTAGCAACATTACAAACCAGGGCAGACAACAGCAGGCTAACCTACCCGAATCTGCCAAATTTTACCAATCGAACATTAACCTTCCACTATTGTGATAAGGTTGAAAATCTATTGAAGAAGGAAGAAAAAAATGAAGGAAGGTATATGTACAGACGACAGCACATCAAGTTACCACAATCTGTCATATTTCTGCAATCGATTTTCAACCTTATCACAATGGAGGTAGGTTAATGTTTGACTGGTGAATTTTGACAGATTCGTATACGTTGACCTGCTGTTGTCTATACAGAAAGATACAGACAAAACAAACTATTTATATGCAAATAAGCATATTTATGTGATCTTTTTGATGAGTCAACTCTAGAGTTGAAACTTTTAGATATAAAAAAGAGATTTACAACAAAAACATTAGCAACAAGAAATTTTATTAGGATTAGTCATAGATATTTTAATCACAAAATATTCAAGATTTCATAAATACAGGGGCAATGTTCTAGGAATATTTTATTGTTACAAAATTCAATTAAGATAATTGTACTTAGAATCTATAATCAGCAAATCTATACTAATATTATAAAGCTGAAGAGTTTGTTTGTTTGTTTGTTTGTTTGAATGCGCTAATCTCAGAAACCACTGGTTCGATTTGAAAAATTCTCTCAGTGTTAGATAACCCATTTATCGAGGAAGGCTATAGGCTACTTTTTATCCGAGTGCGCCAAGTAGTTCCCACGGGACGCGGGTGAATGATCGATAAAATTCAATAAATAAAAAGATATAAATTTAAAATGTATGCAGAAAATATACAGATTTAATAATGTTTATTCTGGAAAATACATCGCCAAAAAGTTTGTAAAAAGTGTTTGCTTCTAACCTTTCCACTGTTATATTCGTGACTTGCTTACAAAATTTGCTCCATATGTGTTTTATGGCTTGTTCGGTAACATTTAGTTACACGTACGAGTACATTTTACTTCGCACATACCAAGAATACCTACCAAGCAAAAATACTGGGTATAAGTATTTTATACCTCCAAAGATAATTTCAAAAAAAAATATAAGATCAACCAAATAACCTAATGAAAAAGGTAAATCTCAAATCAAATGTCAAAAAGAATTACCCTCTAAATTAATTCCATATTAAACGTCATATGACCAAAAAGGCACAAATCAAAAAAAAAATCTCCAACAACTTAATACAAAACATCTCATCTCGAATCCAATCTAAAAATGTCATTTCCATTAGTCACCAAATCACAGTCGATTCTAAAATTATGATTTATGTACCACAATAAAAGGAAGCGTGGAAATGAATCGACACAGAGTGACAATCTGAGCAGGTCAAGGTGTCCGCAGCATGTCACTGTGTCGACATCATTGGAAAACAACAACTTGGTGTTGTGTGGTGCAAGTTTTAGCGAAATGAATTATTGTTTTTCTTATTTTAATTATTGATATTGTTTTTTTATTAAAATATTTTTTTTTCATCCAGTTACAAGCTTAGGATTTTAATTACTTAGGCTAACTAGGTACTATTTTCCTGCGATTTTCACGTGATACGCGGGAAAATTTCGGAAAAGGGATGTTATATATTTTATATTATTCTATCCTTAGTAAATTGACTCGGAAAGATTTTTCAAATTAGAACAATAATTGAATGAAAACAAGCGTTTTATTTTGTAATCATAGATTAAAAACTGATATATTTACAGAATTATCTAAAATAACATATTATTCACTCAGTTACAATTTAGGAGGACTCCACATAAATGAAACAAACAATAACCTCGCTACTCACTTGAATCTTATACCACACACCAATTAATCAGCTTGCGTAAGAAACTAAAATTCTTAGCTCAGTCCGATACTAAAATTATCTAAATCTAGCCATTGTTTCTAGCTATTGTTAGTTATTAATTCATTTCAAATACTTATTCATATTGTGTGATTATAATTGGAGTATAATTTCGGGCGTGAACGCTTTGGTATGTCGATAGTGTTATTATATAATTATCTTTTATCTTTGATACGATCTTTTGATCTGATTATTGTGCTATTGATTAGAGAAGGGCTTTCGAGGACATTTGGATTTTGTTTCTAATTCAATTATTGGTTATGAGAGGGATTGTGAATATGTGTAGAGCTGACTTAAAGATTTCGTAAACTAATACTTTTCATCAAAATAGTGTTATAACAAAAAAAAAGTTTTGAAACGCGTTAAAGAAGTGGGTGGTTGTAAGTGAATTCTAAATATTTATGAGAATCTAGAAGAGTAGATTTGTTAAATAAACCCCGGAGGCTGTGCAAGCCCGCGGGAACTCCCTTTGTTGCACTTTTATTTTTCCCTATTCGATCTACATGAGTAGGAACAGACAACAGCAGGTCAACGTATACGAATCTGTCAAATTTTACCAATCGAACATTAACCTACCTCCATTGTGATAAGGTTGAGAATCTATTCCAGAAATTTGACAGATTGTGGTATCTTGATGTGCTGTCGTCTGTACATACCAAACTCATAAAAAAACGTGTAATCAAAGTTCGAAGTAACTATAATTAAAATGAAATCCTACGAAACTTCGAGATAAAAATTACTTTTTAGAGAACTTTCAATACAGATTAAGCGAATCCATTAACACACAAACTAACAAACATACCTCTTAAAAACTGAGCTCAAACCAGTATAATCGGAAAGTGTTTAATCTTTACTCAGTCGGCTTCTGTCTTACTAGGCCTGTAGGCCATCACTTTCTATCTCATTGTTTTAGTAGAAATCAGCTGTGTTGGTGTAGCTACTTGTGGCTTTAGTTAACACTGGTAATAGTTAATGCCCACGGTTTCGTTTGCGTAGTTTGTAAGCAAGAAATAATTATTAAGGGGTTGAATAAAAAAGGACTTATTATATATTTTTTTATCTTTATAAAAGTAAGTGAAAAGAGGTCTAAAAGCAAATAAGAGATTTTGTCTGACTTTTATGATTTATCGTAATCATCCTCCTGCCCTTATCTCAATTTTATTTGAAGTCGGGGCAGCATGTTTTCTTCTTCCATGCTCTTCTATCTGCCGTCATCTCACAAACCTGACAAATTAATTACTAAAATTGAAGGCACTAAAATTCTTCATGTACAGACGACAGCACATCAAGTTACTACAATCTGTCAAATTTCTGCACTCGATTTTCAACCTTATCACAATGGAGAAAGGTTAGCGTTTGATTGGTAAAATTTGACAGATTCGTATACGTTGACCTGCTGTTGTCTGTACCTAGGTATGTTAACTTTTGTCATTGAATTTCTAGGTTGTTGATGATTCCCTAATTCCAGAATTTTCATTAAAATAATTATTGCTTACTTCTATCTTCTGAGAAATATGACACATTTCATATCATAGCATGATTCGTCTATTTTATGAGAATAACATAGGTCATTGCCACCACGTTTAGCTTCTTAAAATATAGTGACGAAATGGGTCAATATGTGACGAAACGTGACGAAATTCAACGCTTATTAAAATCAAAGTGCGCATGATTCATCTCATTAATTTTCAATCTTTGTACTGTACATTAAATAAGTTGTCAGCGTTTAACGGGTTACCTTATTGCGAGCCGTTATTATTTGACCGTTTGATTTAAAGTTTAGGGGTCTGTAGTTAACTGTTAATGTGGTATTGAGGGTTTAAAGTGTGCTTTTAAAACCGGGTTGTTTATTAAATGTTATGGTTTTTTATCATTTGAGCATTTAAAAGCTTAATACGTGACGTATTTTATGTTATTAAATGAGTGTATGTGTATTGTATGTACTAAAAATATATATACGGTTGAATTGAGAAACCTCCTCCTTTTAGAAGTCAGTTACAAAAATATATTAAATACATGTTTTTCCGTAATAAATTGCGAATGATTAATAAAATTGCATTCTTTTATGAATTGCAAAATGTAATTAGGTACAGACAACAGCAGGTCAACGTATACGAATCTGTCAAATTTTACCAGTCAAACATTAACCTACCTCCATTGTGATAAGGTTGAAAATCGAGTTCAGAAATTCGACAGATTGTGGTAACTTGATGTGCTGTCGTCTATACTTTAAAGAAAGGGGGAAAAAACATTTCATCCTTTATTATGTACGAACTGACATTCATAGCAACGGCATTACATAATGTCCTAACAGGCACAGAATATTTTCTATGACCAATCCATCGCCACCTAAACGTGACGAAATAAAATTGCTCCAATTTACTATAACCTCGTTATACGGAACCCACATTATAACGAGACACTTGATCTTTAACTTTCCTCTCACGTTTTACGAACCATAGTTATTTGTTATTCGGATGTGATTCGACGAATCTTATACCGTAAGCATATAAACTCATGTAGAACCAAAAAACAATCAATTTTCAACCTTATTTTGTAGGCTATAGAGTTGGTTTTGCGGTTGGTAGAAGTTAGAGGTTTATCAGTTGTATTGGCAATTCATGCTTTGTATTGGGTGATTCAAAGTTAAGATATTTTTTTTTTAAGAAAAATTAAGACAACGGAAATGTGGCTTTTTGTGTCATGTGTGTAAAGTTCTAAAGGCTGCATATTCTATATGTAGACACCTAAGCAGGTACTAAATTTCATTTGAGTATCCTCAATAGGTACTTATATTTCCTTTGTTTAAACGCGCTAATCTCGGGAACTGATCGACTGATTTGATCTTTCAGCGATAGGTACCCTATTTTTCGAGAGAGACTAAAGGCTACTTTTTATCCGGATGCACGGAGTAGTTCCCACGGGACACGGGTAAAACCGCTCCCTGGTCCTCATTCGGCAGTGTATTTACAAAAGAAGCGACTTCCAAAAACATTAAATACTTTTTGTCGTACTCTAGAAATCAATCTCTCGAAGTTGCCAATTTTTTAAAAGTCTATTAGAAACTTAAAAACACACCTAACTTAACGATACGATTATAAATGAAGAAGATTAGTTATCAAAACTATTGTTGTCCTACTACCCTACTAATATTACAAATGAGAAAATTTGTGATCACGCAAAAACTACTGGGCGGATTTTGATGAAACTTGCCAGTAATATACTTTGCTTATGTATCTGAAACACATATATACGTTACTTTTTATCCGGGTACGGAATAAAGTTCTCTCGAAATGTGAGTGAAACCGCTGGCGGAAGCTAGTGAACTCTAAAACTTTACTATACATGAAGCTTCATTTAAACTGCTATAATATACTATACTATTATGTCAGCAACATTGACCTATACATATATTACATCATTTAACAACAAACGACTTGTCATCAACTCAGGAGGTCAAACTAATCATGACTCGATATAACCAAGAAGATTGCTAACACTATATGTATTTAAATAAATATGAATGAAATCATTGATTTAGGTGAAATCATTTTGTGTATAATTAATCATTTTAGAAAAAAATCTCAAAGTCTTATTTAATTATGTGGTAATCAATCATTGGTAGCTTCGGATTTAAAATACAAAAATATACTTATCACTTTATTAAAGACTAGGGGTTTTCCCGCGGTTTCACTCGCATCCCGTGGGAATTACTGCCTGTACCCGGATAAAATATAGCCTATGTCACTCGTGGATAATGTAGCTTCCGAATGCTGGAAGAATTTTTAAAATCGGTTCATTACTTCCAGAGATAACCCCTACAAATAAACTTACAAATTTACCAACAATTTTACCTCTCTATAATATTAGTATAGACTAGCGGTTTTTCCGCGATTTCATCCGCGTCCCAGGAGAACTTCTTGCTCTACCCGAATAGAATCAAGCATGTTCTTTCTCAAGCTGTAGAAGTTACCTCAAAATCGTAGATACTTCACAAACTTTACCAAGACAAGGTACTAGGTAATCCTTAATTCCGCATATCACATTAGTTTTTTTTCTCAGTCACATAAACTCGGTGCCTCTGCCCACCCACTCTGACGCGAGGATATTAATCATCATTAGGAATGCATCAGCGATCCACATTCCTGCATCCTTCATAACGACCCGTGAAAACAGAGGAATAAAATCTTAAAGTTAAAGTTAAGATGTAATTTTAGTTGAAGGATTCCGTATGTCTTTATTTGTAGAAAAAAAACAAAAGTTGGATTGTTTGTTACCTTTCATTTAAAAACGGCTTCGGTTTTTTATTTTATTGGTGCAAAGAATGGCTACTAGGCTTTTTAACTTTTTAACCGTGATGAACGCTTTCAAAATTGTGGTGCAGCCCAAGGTATCTTTGTATCATTACCATGTGTTGGTGAATAGTACAGTCATCTATTTGTGTATAAGCGACTCCAAAAGGAATAAATTTATTTCCCCAATCATAAAAATTGGTCTGTCATTTTGAAAAACTCATAATTACCGAGCCCCGAGTACTTTTCTAAAATCGTAGGTAACCCTAATATTTCTTATTAAAATCTGTCATTGAGGAACCCTAAAAAGCAATCCTTCCCTCACATTCCACAATTCATAGGTACATATGTCACAGTTGAAGGATTTTATTATAAACTATAGATTTAACAACACCGGTGACCGATAGTTAAATCTAAACGTGTTATTGGCACAAGGCAATGCAGTTTCTAACTTAATAAGTTAAATTAACCAAAATATCATCAAGCTGAAATTGGTTATAAATTATGTTTTAATAACTCGTGTTAGGAGTGTCATTGCCATAGTCCTTAACTACTAATTTGCCTCGTTAATCTAGTGGTCACATAACCGTCTGCTGTGCACGAGATCTCGGGTTTGATTCCCGGGACGGGCCGAAATCGCTTTGTGGGTTTTAGAAACTTTCACAAAGCAGCCCGGTGTTGGAAGTTGGTGATTGATACACCCGTGCATCGGAGAGCACGTTAATGTCGGTCCTGCGCCTGATCTCTC
>NWSH02000296.1:10291371-10317283 GCA_002382865.2 Heliothis virescens | reverse complement strand
TGTTCGATTGGTAAAATTTGACAGATTCGTATACGTTGACCTGCTGTTGTCTGTACCTAGGTATGTTAACTTTTGTCATTGAATTTCTAGGTTGTTGATGATTCCCTAATTCCAGAATTTTCATTAAAATAATTATTGCTTACTTCTATCTTCTGAGAAATATGACACATTTCATATCATAGCATGATTCGTCTATTTTATGAGAATAACATAGGTCATTGCCACCACGTTTAGCTTCTTAAAATATAGTGACGAAATGGGTCAATATGTGACGAAACGTGACGAAATTCAACGCTTATTAAAATCAAAGTGCGCATGATTCATCTCATTAATTTTCAATCTTTGTACTGTACATTAAATAAGTTGTCAGCGTTTAACGGGTTACCTTATTGCGAGCCGTTATTATTTGACCGTTTGATTTAAAGTTTAGGGGTCTGTAGTTAACTGTTAATGTGGTATTGAGGGTTTAAAGTGTGCTTTTAAAACCGGGTTGTTTATTAAATGTTATGGTTTTTTATCATTTGAGCATTTAAAAGCTTAATACGTGACGTATTTTATGTTATTAAATGAGTGTATGTGTATTGTATGTACTAAAAATATATATACGGTTGAATTGAGAAACCTCCTCCTTTTAGAAGTCAGTTACAAAAATATATTAAATACATGTTTTTCCGTAATAAATTGCGAATGATTAATAAAATTGCATTCTTTTATGAATTGCAAAATGTAATTAGGTACAGACAACAGCAGGTCAACGTATACGAATCTGTCAAATTTTACCAGTCAAACATTAACCTACCTCCATTGTGATAAGGTTGAAAATCGAGTTCAGAAATTCGACAGATTGTGGTAACTTGATGTGCTGTCGTCTATACTTTAAAGAAAGGGGGAAAAAACATTTCATCCTTTATTATGTACGAACTGACATTCATAGCAACGGCATTACATAATGTCCTAACAGGCACAGAATATTTTCTATGACCAATCCATCGCCACCTAAACGTGACGAAATAAAATTGCTCCAATTTACTATAACCTCGTTATACGGAACCCACATTATAACGAGACACTTGATCTTTAACTTTCCTCTCACGTTTTACGAACCATAGTTATTTGTTATTCGGATGTGATTCGACGAATCTTATACCGTAAGCATATAAACTCATGTAGAACCAAAAAACAATCAATTTTCAACCTTATTTTGTAGGCTATAGAGTTGGTTTTGCGGTTGGTAGAAGTTAGAGGTTTATCAGTTGTATTGGCAATTCATGCTTTGTATTGGGTGATTCAAAGTTAAGATATTTTTTTTTTAAGAAAAATTAAGACAACGGAAATGTGGCTTTTTGTGTCATGTGTGTAAAGTTCTAAAGGCTGCATATTCTATATGTAGACACCTAAGCAGGTACTAAATTTCATTTGAGTATCCTCAATAGGTACTTATATTTCCTTTGTTTAAACGCGCTAATCTCGGGAACTGATCGACTGATTTGATCTTTCAGCGATAGGTACCCTATTTTTCGAGAGAGACTAAAGGCTACTTTTTATCCGGATGCACGGAGTAGTTCCCACGGGACACGGGTAAAACCGCTCCCTGGTCCTCATTCGGCAGTGTATTTACAAAAGAAGCGACTTCCAAAAACATTAAATACTTTTTGTCGTACTCTAGAAATCAATCTCTCGAAGTTGCCAATTTTTTAAAAGTCTATTAGAAACTTAAAAACACACCTAACTTAACGATACGATTATAAATGAAGAAGATTAGTTATCAAAACTATTGTTGTCCTACTACCCTACTAATATTACAAATGAGAAAATTTGTGATCACGCAAAAACTACTGGGCGGATTTTGATGAAACTTGCCAGTAATATACTTTGCTTATGTATCTGAAACACATATATACGTTACTTTTTATCCGGGTACGGAATAAAGTTCTCTCGAAATGTGAGTGAAACCGCTGGCGGAAGCTAGTGAACTCTAAAACTTTACTATACATGAAGCTTCATTTAAACTGCTATAATATACTATACTATTATGTCAGCAACATTGACCTATACATATATTACATCATTTAACAACAAACGACTTGTCATCAACTCAGGAGGTCAAACTAATCATGACTCGATATAACCAAGAAGATTGCTAACACTATATGTATTTAAATAAATATGAATGAAATCATTGATTTAGGTGAAATCATTTTGTGTATAATTAATCATTTTAGAAAAAAATCTCAAAGTCTTATTTAATTATGTGGTAATCAATCATTGGTAGCTTCGGATTTAAAATACAAAAATATACTTATCACTTTATTAAAGACTAGGGGTTTTCCCGCGGTTTCACTCGCATCCCGTGGGAATTACTGCCTGTACCCGGATAAAATACAGCCTATGTCACTCGTGGATAATGTAGCTTTCGAATGCTGGAAGAATTTTTAAAATCGGTTCATTACTTCCAGAGATAACCCCTACAAATAAACTTACAAATTTACCAACAATTTTACCTCTCTATAATATTAGTATAGACTAGCGGTTTTTCCGCGATTTCATCCGCGTCCCAGGAGAACTTCTTGCTCTACCCGAATAGAATCAAGCATGTTCTTTCTCAAGCTGTAGAAGTTACCTCAAAATCGTAGATACTTCACAAACTTTACCAAGACAAGGTACTAGGTAATCCTTAATTCCGCATATCACATTAGTTTTTTTTCTCAGTCACATAAACTCGGTGCCTCTGCCCACCCACTCTGACGCGAGGATATTAATCATCATTAGGAATGCATCAGCGATCCACATTCCTGCATCCTTCATAACGACCCGTGAAAACAGAGGAATAAAATCTTAAAGTTAAAGTTAAGATGTAATTTTAGTTGAAGGATTCCGTATGTCTTTATTTGTAGAAAAAAAACAAAAGTTGGATTGTTTGTTACCTTTCATTTAAAAACGGCTTCGGTTTTTTATTTTATTGGTGCAAAGAATGGCTACTAGGCTTTTTAACTTTTTAACCGTGATGAACGCTTTCAAAATTGTGGTGCAGCCCAAGGTATCTTTGTATCATTACCATGTGTTGGTGAATAGTACAGTCATCTATTTGTGTATAAGCGACTCCAAAAGGAATAAATTTATTTCCCCAATCATAAAAATTGGTCTGTCATTTTGAAAAACTCATAATTACCGAGCCCCGAGTACTTTTCTAAAATCGTAGGTAACCCTAATATTTCTTATTAAAATCTGTCATTGAGGAACCCTAAAAAGCAATCCTTCCCTCACATTCCACAATTCATAGGTACATATGTCACAGTTGAAGGATTTTATTATAAACTATAGATTTAACAACACCGGTGACCGATAGTTAAATCTAAACGTGTTATTGGCACAAGGCAATGCAGTTTCTAACTTAATAAGTTAAATTAACCAAAATATCATCAAGCTGAAATTGGTTATAAATTATGTTTTAATAACTCGTGTTAGGAGTGTCATTGCCATAGTCCTTAACTACTAATTTGCCTCGTTAATCTAGTGGTCACATAACCGTCTGCTGTGCACGAGATCTCGGGTTTGATTCCCGGGACGGGCCGAAATCGCTTTGTGGGTTTTAGAAACTTTCACAAAGCAGCCCGGTGTTGGAAGTTGGTGATTGATACACCCGTGCATCGGAGAGCACGTTAATGTCGGTCCTGCGCCTGATCTCTCTCCGGTCGTGTCGGATTGCCGTCCCATCGGGTTATGAGAGTGAGGGAATAGGGAGTGCACCTGTGTCTGCGCAAATGCTTGTGCACTATAATATGTCCTGCGCAGCTGGCTGATCTTCTTATATGAGAACAGCCGCCGTGGCCGGCAATCGGCTAGGACGCCATCATCATCCTTAACTATTAATAATACCAATTATTATAATATGAATGATCATCTTTATCCTATACTGATGTACCCTAAGGATTCCGATACTACTGAACCGATTTGAAAAATTCTTTCACTGTGGCCATGTTACACTATCCCTGAATAACGAGATGTGGATGAAACCGGAGGAAACACCTAGTCGTTGATTCATTACGTTAAATAACTGGCTTATAAGAATGTAGTTGCCGTAACTCAAATCAATTAATAATACCGATTATTATATCAATCATCTGATGTCTGATATCATCTTCTTATGGAGACTTATTGTACGCTTGTTATTGTATATTGGTGATTGGTCAACTGCCTCGTTGGTCTAGTGGTCGCATAGCGCGACTGCTGTACCGCGGGTCTTGAGTTCGGTTCCCGGGCCAGGCCGAAATCGCTTTGTGGGTTTAAGAAGCTTTCACAAAAGCAGCCTGGAGTTTGGAAGTTGGCGGTGTTACACCCCCGTGCCTGGAAGGGCACGTAAAGCCGGCGTCCTCGATTGTTACTCAGTAGCAGTCGTAGTTATAATTCCACGTCAGAGGCTGTCAGGCGGATTTGAGAAAACTCTGACACTAGGGCTTGTCAGGTGTTTAAACCTGCAGCTCACTCGATAAGAAGAAGAAGATTGGTCATTAAAATTATATCCAGTTATACTCATTATATTTTCCCTCCCCAAGCCAGTATAGTAGGTATCTTGGTCAGAAGCATATGAGAATAAGTAAAAGAGACACTTTGTCTGCTTCATTATGACTAGAAGTCTACATATCTACTTGTAAAGTTAAAGTAAAGTCATTTATTTCATTTAGGCATTTACAAGCACTTAAGTTGTCAAAAAATATAACTAACGTTGATTCTAATTGCCCATTCCAAAAGTAGCCTCGTATGGAGAAGAACGGGCAAGAAACTCCATGGTTGCTATTGCTTTGACAATTTGGAAATCTATCATAGACAACTATTATACAGGGTTACTTGTAATTCGACGTATATCCGGAAGGAGGTGATAGAAGGGTCCAAGAGCAACAAATTAAGCCACTCTTACCTCTGAGCGAAGTTCAGTAGTTTCCGAGATTTTCGCATTTTTGTTTTTAGATAACTAAATCGTTCATGTAAAAAATCGACACTACCAAATCCAATACTGTTAGATTTCGACATCGTTAAGCTGTTCTATGAGGCAGAAAAGTGCGTAAGCTTGAGAGGATTAGTCAGAAGGTTTTCAAATGGTGTAATAATGGCCAAAAAGATCTGAGCTTGAATGTCGAATTTTGGGTAAATTTCCAAAAATCCAAAAATTGCCAATATCTCGGAAACCACTGAACTTTGCTCAGAGTTAAGAGTGCCTTAATTTGTTGCTCTTGGGCCCTTCTATCACCTCCTTCCGGATATACGTCGAGTTACAAGTAACCCTGTATAGTCCCCAGTAGACCATAATTATAACACTGATTATGTATAGTAGGTATATCCCTTGATTTTGACAAGAATAATAAAATTGTGTCGTGTAAAATGGATGTCCGCTTTCTAGTGCTGCTATCACCAACAATTTTAAATACAGGATAAAATTACAGAAATATCCGAGAAGTTTATCCGACAAAGTCGTCAATTCCGTACATCGCTATGTTATCCGTGACATGTAAATTGTGAGCATTACACCGTCTAGTACCGCCTTGAGGAATCTATAGTGTTGTGACTTAAGGATTGCGGATAGGTGTACGAAAAATATTAGTATTAGATTAGGGTAACTTAATTAAACTACTAAAGAAATAATTACGGTGGGTCGTATATGTCAGTATGTCGTAACTGGTCTGCAGAGGTTAGACAGGCAATCGCTCCATGTAAGACACTGGTTCTCAGCTGCATTCGGTTAGGGACCGTCCATTAATCACGTGAGGTTCGAAAAGGGGGAGGGGGTATATATAATATCACCAAGCATCACATCACATCACTTCTTAAACCTCACATGTATCACCAAGGGGGAAGGGAGGTGAAAAAAACATCACGTGATTAATGGACGGCCCCTTAGACTGGAAGCCCGAACGTAGTTGGGAAAAGGCGAGGCAGCTGAAGCATATAATGTCGGTATTACCATTGAGAAAAAACAAGTTCAACTTTCAAAATTTACCATTAAGATAAAAATAATTTTACTTTCTTTCTCTTTGCTTCACCAAATAACAACAAAGTTAAAAATATTTTTCTAACCACATTTATGTTTTCTAGACATTAAGATGTGGTCGTAAAATATCAAAATTAAAATTAAACTCACAAGCATTCCCACAGAAAAAATATCAAAATATCCGAAATAATATCCGCACAGTAAAATATCCGCAACTTTCTACAAAGTCACATCCCTAGTCTAACATAAACCACGCTCGCACAAAATGCAGTATTTAAAATGAAAAATTAGTTACTGAGAATTTAAATTATAACGTTAAGCTTGACTTAACGACATTTTGATGAGCATAAAGAGCGCATGTTATGTGTCATATGCTTGACTGATGCCTCTTTAAGTTAACAAGAAAACTTGGTTAAAGGATTTTGCCCTGGGATTTTCCGATTAGATGGATAAATGGTAGAAAGTAGGTAAGGCAATAATTTTTGGGCTTTTCGTCCATTTATGGGAGTTAGGGTAAGTTTGTTGTCAGCACAAGTAGTCATATTCTTTCGTTGAACTAACGAAATGTAAAACTTCCTTCTGACGTAATAAAAAAAATTAAAATTGAATTGTATTCATGTATTATATTCATTTTCAGAGCGAATTGAAGCATAATGCACCATATATTGGCAAATTGTTGCTACTGTCTAGTAGTATCGCTAAATTAATAACATAGCTATGGCCCGTTAAACCGGTTCCAGATAAAGTTCTGTATAGTTATCTGAGAGATAATGCCAAAGAAAAGTGGTCAACATTAAAAACATTTTTGTGGAAACTTACTGTTTTTAATTTTCCCGACTGGCAAGAAAAGCTATAAAATCTCGATAAAAACCGATTGCTATAAAGTCTACGTTCCAAGTTCCCCCTATCAACCCTTTACTTAACAGTATAAACCAACTTTAACAAACAAAACCTGTTCACATCAAACCTTATAAACAGCTGATACGACTTCCATATTTTCTACCACGGGCCGCCATAATGAAATCAAGATTTCATCCACGTTCACTAGATGGCGTTGTTCGTGTCCCCGCATACAGAACTCGCGCCATTGTTAGAAGTACCAGGCTGGCATATTAATTAGGAGATAGTAATTCCCGCAAAAGAAAGGGCTATGTTCCCATGATGTCATAGGAAGTTGTTTTAAAGGTTATGGCTGATATATTGGCTTCCTTTTCCTTGATATTGATGTATTGTCCTTTGTTTGATTTAGTAAATTGTGTCTTTAAAATTCTTTGTGTCTTTGGAATAAAATAATTCATGGTATGACATGTCCCTAACTAGAAGAGGTCTGTGGTTGTGGTTAGCTACCTTCTGACTAATAAAACAAGAAAATAAAGGTACGGAACCTATGCGTGACTTTTAGTGTTCTTTTAATGATTGGCTGTTGCGCGCGTACTAAGGGTAAAAATTAAGAGAGCGTATAAATTATATTAATCCTATGGTGCTCACAAAAAAGTTTCTTACTTCCCACGACTACTAAGTGACGGAACCCCAAAACACATAAAATAATTTTTAAACACGACTTTTATTTAAAATCGAAAACACTTACCAAACATTATTAAAAGTCCAAGTAACAAAAATACACAAATACCCCCACCCCCCCTTATTTGGAGTCGAGTAAAAAAACCAAAGGTGTTAAAAGTACCAGGGCCACATAAGTTCAAAGGAGTTCTAAAACAAACACCTTCTCATTCACACTGGGAATGTTCAAACACGGCTATTGTACAAACAACAACAGGCCAACCTATCCAAATCTGTCAAATCTTACCAATCGAACATCAACCTTCTACTAATTGTGATAAGGTTGAAAATCTATTGAAGAAATTTGACAGATTGAGGTTAGGTTGACCTGTTGTAGTTTGTACTTAAATGTCTTAAACAAAATTAGTCAGTTGTTTAAAGGGATTCCTCACGATTTGAGCAAACAATACCTTTTTAGAGTACTCACCTTTCTTTTAAGGAAATGAATATAACCAAGTTGGTAGTTGTTAGGTTCGGATTTGGAAAAGCAGCGAGACATCGGAAAAATAGTAGTGTGAAGAAATGGTGTAGTGTCAAGTTTCGTAAGGTATTAGATGGTATGCAAGATTTGTTTGTGTTCTAAAAAGGCTGTCTAAATTCTTTTACGATTTGAAGGGTCAGTTTCATAGTTTCCAGATAAAGTTCTAGATTTCTGGCAGATAATGCTATAGAAAAGTAGTCAACATTAAAAACATTTGTAAGGTATTATTATTTGAAACGAAAAATTATGTCATAACTTAGAACAATAATATTATTTTTTATGGGTTTTGTTTTGCAAATTAATTAGGTCCAGACGACAGCAGGTCAACCTATCCGAATCTGTCAAATTTCACCAATCGAACATTAACCTTAGAGTATTGTAATAAGGTTGAGAATTTATTGCAGAAATTTGACAGATTGTGGTAACTTGATGTGCGGTCGCCTGTACATTACCGAAAACCCTATCAATACCTCAATTCCAACATAACATTTATAATCAATGATAGTTAAACATTTAGCATTTTTTATTTCTATAATTTTATTACCTAAAACACACATCCCAATTTTATTTGCTACATGCACAAAAATTCCCAGACGCCATCTTGTAAAAATCATTACCTACTCGTAACTCTATGGTCAATGTCCGAATCCAAGACTTGTAACAGCAATTTCAATAAACGGCTGTCATGTAAACAAAAATACAATTTACAAAAACATGCAGCTGCTTTATTTAATACACAGTTCATGTTCAACGGAATAAATAAATAAAAAACTTAAAATAAGTAACAGCGCATACATAATCATTATAAACGCATCGTCTAGTAACGAGTAAAGGTTGACGCACACTCGCGATTTATAATCGCGTGTCGAAGTGTTTCCTTAGAAGGCATGGATCAGTTTTAAGGTTGTCGCATTGGTAGTACAAGTACCTATTTTAAGCACTTATGACTTGATGTTTTTTAGTATTATTTTTCATAGGAATTGAATTGCATTTTGATACAGAGTTGTGTCATTTTATTAATAATTTGTCTCATGAATAGGCCAAGGCTCTTTGAAGCCATAATCCGAAGAAAACAAATCGACAAAATACAAAAAAAAAAATTAAGAAATTGAAAAAAAAACAAAAATCAATTGAAGAAAGTCTGAACAAACGAAGAATTCTTAAATTACAAAAATGGCTCCAATTATACAATTATAAACCAATCAACAAATATTTCTTATAACAGACATAAATAACAAGTAATATTTATCATAGCTATTAATAGAAATATGACGAAACACATATTTATTCATAAATATACCTTGTAGGTCAATAAACTAAAAATATTAGGTACAGTGTATAAAAATATTTTTTTAAATATACTGATATTTAAAATATTTTCGATTTCCATAAATCTACACCACTTAGCATAAACCAAATTAGGTATATAAATTAATAATAATGTTTGTGATTTCTGATTTACAAAGGAATACTTAAAAAATAAAAACTGGCTTATGTATTTACCTATAGGCATTTTTTTTTCCAAAATTCCTATAACATTCTGTACTGATTCGTATTTTTTTGCTATCCAATGCTATCCCACTCCTGGGCAAAGGCGTCCCCCTTACCCTTTTATTGAGTGATTCATTAAGATACAAATTCGTGTTTAAACTATTAAGTATGATACCAAAAAATATTTAAATAACGATCATCATATCGTCTACAAATAATTATTTTCTCACGCTACTTATCGAACAAGAAAAACGTGTTATTTGCTTAAAAAAAACGTTGAAATTAAAGACGCTCATTAACTAAAGCAGCGTGTAATTACTTGAAGATGTTCCAAATATTTAAATATATTTGGCTAGGAAATTATTAATATTCATGTCCTAAATAGTTTTAAAAAAATGTTCTTAAGCTCAATATTTTAAATGTTTTTTTTTTTCAATTTTACTGTTTGTCATCAC
This sequence comes from Heliothis virescens, assembly GCA_002382865.2. Lineage (NCBI taxonomy): Eukaryota > Metazoa > Arthropoda > Insecta > Lepidoptera > Noctuidae > Heliothis > Heliothis virescens. The sequence continues at coordinate 10,307,313 of NWSH02000296.1, read as the reverse complement.
TTTCTAATTAAGCCATTTTTTAAATAAAATTGGGTTATTGGTTCAATTCGTAGTATAATATTCTTATACGTGATTAATTTATTAGTTTTTAACCAATTAATAATAGTAGCAAAGAAAACTTCTTAAAGACAGACTTTTTTAAGATCAAATGACTGCTCCCGCAGAAGGGCAATCTCACAAATATTCTTCTACAAAAAAGACAGAAAATTTAAATATTTTTTTTTAAGTTGAATGGTGGAATAATTATATTGGTGACTATATTAAAAATAGTGTTTAAGTCGGTTTCATAACTAAAAAAAATATATTACATATGCAGTCAAATTGAGAACCTCCTTCTTTTTTTGAAGTCGGTTAAAAGGTGTCATTAAAAATAGCCTCTCTACACCCCTACCCATATTCGTTGGGACCAATACTAGTTTTCCAATAAGGCTATTAATATGTGCGCAGTGTACAATCCGGCAGGACGTCCGCGCAGTGTGCGCCGCCCTTAAAAGGATACCTGTATGCGCTTGCGCATATTAATGCAGTCAACATTTTTATAAAATGGAGAAATTAGGGGAGAGGCTTGAACTATAATATTTCAGAGAACTATTAATTATGTAAATGTAAGGTATGCTTGCCACGGCTTATTGGTAGATGGATGACTATTTGCTGGATGTTTTTATGATCACATCACAGTGTCTAGGAAAATATCTAGGATTTGATGTCATTTGCAAATCTTTGACTGTCAGAAGCTTGCTTCAGTTGGGATATGAGGCAAAGAGGACAAAGAGGCAGTCCTTCCACTAGCTTTCACCAGTAGTTTTACTTGCGTCCCGTGGGAACTACTCCGTGCAACCGGATAAAAAGTAGCCTGTAGCATTTCTCAATACATTGGCTATATAAAACTGAAAACATATTTATAAGGTGCCATTAGTCATGAGATTAGCACGTTCAAGAGATAATGTCTTCAGCCTTCTAGTGTAACCTAGTATTAGGTTAGTAATTACAATTAGTTTAGATTCGGATTTATCTGTAGATATTTGGGTCTCAAGTCTCTTAATCCCTACAATAAAATAGGACTTAGTAGTTGCAGTTAGACACAAGTTTATGCTAGTTTTCTTTCAACTTATAAAGGTCTGTCATCCGTTAAATTCGAACGCGAACTACAATTTGTAAATTACATTTCCTTTGCATATGTCTATAATTTTCTTTGCGAAAATATCTCATTTTATAAAACCCGCATTTCGTTACGGTTAAGTACCCTTAGACTATTTCTTGCAATCCATATTCAACTTTAGGACCTTGCAAATTAAATTCAAATTTGTTTAACGACAACTTTGTTATCATATCCCTGTGGCCTTACAGGGGATTTTGTACCTTACATTCTTGAGAATAAGGTTGAGTTTTGATTGTTAGTGATGCTGTTTTACCTTAGGGTGTCCACCGAAGCGTGACGTCATTTTATTCAGTACTGTAACATATGAGCGAGTGATATAATTTGTAGGTCAATAAACTAAAGGAAATGCTAATGACATTTTGTGGAAATTATACCATTGATTTGTAAGGAAACGGCTATAACTGCCATTCAACTTTGAACCTTGTGGTTGAAGAATTAAGCTATATTTTTCTTTATACATTTTTTAAGTGATGTTCCATTGAAAGCCTATTTTAATTAATTTTTATTTGTTTACAGATTTACTGTGAGCTGCCAGAGTCATTAGAGGTAAGATTATAAGTCAACATAAGGCCAACAGGACAACCTACCCGAATCTGTCAATTTTACCAATCCAACATTGACCTTCCACTGTTGTGATAAGGTTGAAAATCCGTTGCATAAATTTGACAGATTGTGATAGGTTGATTTGCTGGCATCTATACTTATAATAATTCTAGGTTAAAGTGACTATATTTAGTTTCGATTTTCATACAATTTATCACCGAAACATCGTGAAGTATGTTAAATTATTCATTTACTAAGGAGAATATAAACATAGGTAGGCACCATAATAATATAGTGTATCTGTTAATATGCAGTAAAACTGAAAATTATTGGTTCGGCTGAACTTAACTTTAAAACTAGTTAAACCACTTATGCGTTAAATTATAACTGCCAGTTAAACCTTCATTTTATTTGGAACTAGGAAGATGGTTATTGTAAATGTTAAATAGAAAATAACTATTATAATTTTAAAGTTAACTATTTTTGACAGATGAACTAAGACTAATAGTGATGTTAAGTGTCGAGAAAATATATCGATAAATTAGAGAACATGCCTTGTATATCCTGGTAACTTGGGTTGTACTATTAATTAAGATAATTATGCTTTAAGGTACATAATTATTACTTACATAATATTAACATTGTGCTAGTTTTCTCTTAAATGGTTAGCATAGTCAAATTAAATATATTTTTCTACTATTTATATTTTTGCTTACATTAAAAAGAACCTCCGCCAGCGTTTTAACCCGAGTCCTGAGGAAACTTCTTCGATAAATAACTGCCAAATTTCATCAAAATCTATTCAGCTTTTTGAGCGTGAAGGATTTAAAAACATGCACAACGCACAAACTTATATTGATCTATGACTTAAGATTTATACACGCGCTAATCTCAGGAACTAACGGTCCGATTTGAAAAGTTCTTTCAGTGTTAGATATCCCATTTATCAAGGCGGCTATAGGCTACTTTTTATCCGAGTGCGCCGAGTAGTTCCCACGGGACGCGGGTGAAACCGCTGGCAGAAACTAGTCCCATCATATAAGAAAACGTTCTACAAAAATAACACACATTAAAATTAAACTCATTTGAACGCCATGTTTCACAACACCATTAACTGTGCATGTGTGCGTGACACCACACCACACACCATACATAATACACCATAATTATGTACTCTCCATTACATTATATACTTTCCCTTTTTCCTGCTAAACGGTTATTCAGCTAATGAGCATGTATTTATCTTACGACACGTAATATTTCTAATGAGAGACTTAGATACACGCGACTTTTAATGAAGATATTAGACGATTTATCTTTACGCTAGCTTATGATTACAGTTTCACTCGTTTTCTGTGGGAATTATTTCCTGTTTCTGGTTAAAAAGTAGTCTATAGCCTTGTTCGGTAAATCTATACTAATATTATAAAAAGAGGTAAAATTGTTTGTAAACTTGTTTTAAAAATTGTTTCACTGGTAGAAACTACATTATTTGTGAGTGCTATAGGCTATTATTTTATCCGGGTACGGGCAGTATTTCCCATGGGACGCGAGTGAAACCGCGGGAAAACGGCTAGTTAACTATATAGCACTGGACAAATTCTTCATATCAATAGCATTACTAAGGAGGCTTAGCATCAGGCAGGAGGCCGGCTGTAAAACTTAAGCCATTTACAGCAATGAAAATGAATAAGAAAATATGCTGCGTGCACCCCAAATAAATTGGGATAAGGGCAAGAAGATGATATTTTTTCAAAACATCAATAATTCCTGGGATTAGCGCATTCTACCCAGACAAACCAATACTTCAGCTTTTGGAACAAATTCCTAAGCAGTCTGCAATGTCTGTAGTCTGAATATTTTAAATACTGATATGTGTTTCTTGCCGACTCTTCTCCATGAGACCAACTTTTTGGAACCGTGCAACTAGTGTGACGTTTCATAGGAGCCTGCAAAGGCCCATCTATACTAATATTATAAAACTGAAGAGTTTGTTTGTTTGTTTGTTTGAACGCGTTAATCTCAGGATCTACTGGTCCGATTTGAAAAATTCTTTCAGTGTTAGATAGGCCATTTATCGAGGAAGGTTATATGCTTTTTATCCGAGTGCGCGCAGTAGTTCCCACGGGAGAGCGGGTGAAATCGCTGGCGGAAGCTAGTTTGAAATAAAAACTGAATTTGACTTTAACTTTGACTAAACTGTCGGTGTGTCTTTTTGTAAGTTTGTTACACTTTTATTGCAAAACTGCTGATACAAAATTGTGATAAGTACTCTAGGTACTTGTGTGCTTAAAAAGTACTACCCTTTTAAAGGGACCTTTTATTGCCAGCAATTTTAATTTGCTTATCATTTTAATCATTATAATTAAAAGCTATGACAGACAGACAGATATAGTCACTCTTTAATTGCAGTTGTTGTTGTGAATTCTAAAAATGGACATATAATATACTGGCTGTTTTTACCCGTTTTCACTCGCGTCCCATGAGAACTTTGACTTTGACTTTGAGTATTTAGGACACAAACAAACAAAAAATATACCTCTTTATTTATACTAAAATAGAAGTACTTGTAGATAGTACAGATTACAGAGGTAACAGGCAAATAAAGTCACTTTTTAAATTCCAATTGCGGTTGAGTATTCTAAGAATGGACATAGGTATGATATATAAAGTGCCTATAATATTATTTAGTATCTAGATTAATCTGAATTATGATTTACTGAGCACCCGCTGTGTGCACCCAAATTGTCTAATTTCGCAACTACAATGTAGCAAATTACAGACACCGAGATAAATCATTTAATTTCAAAATGTCTTTATCAGTTGGCCCAATTTGTATAGTCATCTATACTAATATTATAAAGCTGAAGAGTTTTTTGTTTGTATGTTTGGTTTTTTGCATGAACGCGCTAATCTCAGGAACTATTGACCCGTTTATATTTATTCAAAGTAGGCTGAATAGCAGCACTTTTTGAAGTCAAAATTGCACAAGATAGCCCCCAAAAAATGCCTTCACAAGTTCTTATGTGCTAAATTCGCCAGATGTTTCAGTTTTAGTTACCCCATTTATCAAGGATGGATGTAAAAAATAACAAACAACTTTCATTTCAAGTATCCAGTAACTTGAGTTAATTTTTTACAAAGTTATAATTAAATTACCATTTTTTCCTTATAACTTTTAATGTTCTTTACATTAAAAAGTAGCTTAAGTTCAAAAAAGTAGCTTAAGTTCAAAAAAGTCGCTAACAGCATTCAATACATAAGAGATAGTTTCAAAATATCGTCGTATTTGTATGTACGTTTACGATCTTTAAAAGCCCATAAACGTATCATAAAATTTCGATACTACTTAAGAATATTGCTATCTAGAGTTTAATACTTAAATTGTCAATACATTGTTAGTTGTCTATTTTATAGGATTTTTAATATAACTTCTTTGTAGGTGGTCTAAAAGTTAACTTTAAAGTAACTTTGTCTTGATATCCTTTCAACGTAAAATTGGTTATATTCCCTGTAGGGATTTAAAATAATATTTGTTTTGAATAACAAAAATAGAGGTTAAAGTAGCTCAAAAATTATTGTGATGAATCATTATGATGATGAATTCTTCGGTATATTTACCATAGGCTAATTTTAGCGTTGTGCTACCCTAATACCTACCTACCGTTTAACTCCCAAGTTAAAATGATCGTAAGTCACAAACAACATAAAAATACATACTCAACCTTAAGTTTGGCTGCTAGACATCCAATAAAGTAATATCAGATACGATAAAAAATCAGTTGTTTCTACAAATCTACCTACACATAAACAAACAAACAATTTTTACCTCTTACCTTTACCTTTAAACCAAGTATAAATGGTGGCAATGCAGCCAGTCTTCTGGGCACGTTTCCGGAGGACAGTGATGTGGAGGAATACTTCGACGCCTAACATCACTAATGTCCTTTTATATACGTTTATTACTTTAGTTTGTATTATTTTAGTATCTAAGAGTAGTTTTAAGTTTGTAAATATATATAGACGTAGATTTTGATATGTGTAATAAAGTTTTATAAATAAATAAACAAGTATAAATCAAAGGCCATAAGCCCAACAACCTCTACACAGAATCCTATGCAATAAATATACGAGATATCGATGATGCATGCATATGCAAATTATCATAAACATGAACAAATGGCTTAAACAAACGTTATCTTACAAATTAATGAGTGTAACTGTTAACTAACTTACCTGGGCCATCAATATAATTAATTTTGTCATAATTAATTTAAGGATTTGTAAAATTGAGGTTAAATAATTATAAATGTACATAACCCTACTTGTTTACATTTGGTTATATCTTATACGTTTTTTTGTGATCCTACTTAATTTAATCTTTGTTCAACGACATATGGCTGATTTAATAAAAATCTTTTTTATAAGAATCTTTTTCTGTAAGACTGAAAAACTTTGAAAATTATTTTCCAAATATGTTAAATAAAGACTTAATGTAATGTAACACTAATATTAATAATTATTTAAAATAATATATCAGTCAAATAATTGCTGCACCGATACCGAAATGCTATGAAATAAAGTACAGGATAAGACACAAAGATAATAAATACAGTTAATTATTTTTCTCAAGATATATTTAAAGAAACTATTGTTACAAATTGAAACACTGAAGGATTAAAAGGATTTAATTAGCCACCGGCTATACAAAATAATTCACTATCGCTATAAATTCGGGCAGAGATTCCGCACTCCACGATCACCACACAGAAAAAGGGGGCGAGCGCTATTAAGCGCCCTCCTTTTATAGGCTGCCGTGGTGTTGCTAGTCTTGATTTAAATTTTCTTCTAACACTATTATCGTATACAAAAAATTACCATCTCATCAAATTAACTGCTCCAAACAGGCAAAACAAATCATAAACGATTCACTCAATATTCTTCGCCACCTAATCACGTAAACAAACGAATACCTAACTAATACTAAGTAGTGATTACAAAACAATTGAAGTCTAAATGTCTAGCCGATCCAGGTCATAGCCTCAAGGCTATTAGGCTATGACGGAGCGTCAGGAATCCGCGTAGGCGAGATCACGTTGTCACTGACATGTTAGCCTTAATGCGTAGTGATGGGCTGTGGATATCGATAATGTTGGCCGAAGGTCGACAGATTTTGTGGTTCAAAATCTTAAAAAATAGTAAAAAGAAAAAAAAATACTTTTAGGTTGTAAAAAGTTTTTTATTTTTAGTTTTTCAATGACTGTGGTGCATTATCGACGAAGATATCCACGAACATAAATAAAAAAAAATGTAGGTACGTGGTCGAATTGAGAACTTCCTCCTTTTTGGGAAGCCGGGTAAATTCCATTACTATAAAATTCCAGGTACGTCATCAATTATATCATAGTGTTTATAACGTAAAATCCATCTGTGAATATTTTGAGCGCCAAAGGTCCGACAAGCTATTGTTTTCTTTTGTCTCTGAAACCGGTAGCGTTCATTGACTGAAGTAAGAAATAACAATAAAAACATATATTAAATATGTTCCAGATAAAATCTATTGCAATATATTTTCCAAGGATAAAATAACCCTACGATCACTATCGCACGCTTTCTCAAACTACACTGCACTATATCGTAAAAGTCCCATTTGAAATAGTTAAATATCTGTCGTATAGATTTTACACCGCAATGAAACTAAAATTTACAATGGCAATCAAAACTTGAAATCGTTAGAAAAAAGAGCACTTTACTTAAAACCACGGCCTATTAAGCCATAATTTACCTTAGATAATAACAAAGACAGCTGACATTATAAATTTAACATCTATTAAATTTTTTATAGCCACATAAAGTCGTAACGTACGTTTTATAGGCACTCTAACGTCGTCAGTGAAATATCGATAGGATTTTATCGACTGCTCGCATCACTAGTATATGGCGATATCGTGAAATGTACTCGCTTTTAGTCGTGATTTTGGCTGTGTTGAATAATGTTTTTACATGAATATACATCATGGTATTAACATAGGTTTTGCTATAGGTTGTGTCGAACTGAATCCGGGTAAATTCCCTGATAAACTTAACTTTACTGTGTTTTACAAAATAATATTTTGTTTAGGTTTCATTTCACATGAGCATATTGCCATCAATATCTATTTTTTTTTAAAAAAAGGTCTTTGCAAGCTCTTATGAAATGTCATTATTTTATTCTTGACCTGAGGATTAAAGTGAAGTCCTCTTGTTGAGCAATCACACCAATGAGACATTCATAGTTAAAAAATACGTTCAATAAACAAACACACATGCGTCCAATTTTATATTGAGATATAAACATTATATCGTGTAGCATACGCCGTAAAAGGTTATGCATGTTAAATTAGACATGACAGCACGCATTTTTATGCATATCATTATACCCATAAATAAATACTTAGATAAACATAATATATTTTGTCATATAATATTATATATTTTTTCATATGTTTTTGAAATAGAATCGGGTTATCGGGTTGCCCGGACAGATAGACAGACGCTAAATGTAAAACACTGGTTCTTTACTGCATCGGGTTAGACTGCAAGCCGACCCCAAGATAGTTGGAAAAAGGCTAGGCAAATAGTGATTTTGAAATAAAATATCTTGTAAAGGGAGACGTAATGAAAATATCACCTGCTCTTCATCTGCTTAACACTATAGAAATATAGAAATCTAAATACGGCTTTAGTCGACTGTGCTGGTGTCATCAGAGTGCCAGTATTTTATATGGTGCGACTGCCTCTCTGACTTCCTCAAGCCAGTTACCTGGGCAAAACCCATATCCCTTGACTTTCAGACTTTTTGTCCTCTGATTACCCGTTACGACTACCACCTGACACCCGGGTCCCAGCAATTTAACGTGCCTTCCGAGGCACGGAGAAATTCGTTATGACAAGATAGTCACCCATCCAGTGGCTGCACAAAGCGCAAAGAAGCGCAAAGAGCGAATGGCTTAGTAAAGGAGTAGCCTTTACTAAGCCATTCGCACACAAGGCTCTCAATCGAATACACTGTCTTCACACTTAAGTGCCTCACTAAATCTAGTTCTTAATTAATAGGTCATCTACACAAAAACCTAGCAATTTGTCGGCAAGACTAAGTTATAGTTTCAGCTTTCCGTCGCATTGTTCGCATAACATTCGCGCTCACTTGCACATTTGATAGACATAATGGTATTATTAGTGATTAACGCGGGTTTTGTACAGATATTGGAGATAGGAAGAAAGTTATTCATTGTTTTTGTTTCTAACTTAATATGACAATAAAATACGAGTTTAATGATATTGTTTAAAAAATGTTTCTAGGATTTTTTTGAAAAAGCTTTGTCGGAGTAAAAAAAAACAGAAAAAATCTATAGGTGCAAGTATCCTCTACGCTGTTAATTTTTGTGCTGAAAAATGTATGGTGCAAGAGTACCTATTCTAAAATCTATCCGAAAGGCTCTAGTACCTAAGTTCAAATTTAATTAGTTTCGTCGAATTTAAAAATCAATCAAAGAAATGTCGGTTCGATTTAAAAATCGTATCCTCTTCTAGTGACTTCACGATACTTAGTCAAAAATGTACCTAGAGTGCCTACGAATAAAACGCTACTGCAAATGCACAATGTGTTAAATAGCTAACTTCAAATAAGCAAAGCTATTTGACGAGAAATATACAGCAGTCGCATTTGCAACAACTTAATAAACAAAATAAACGAGGGACTCTCTCAATACATCACATACCTACACAAATGTATAATTAAACCAATTAATTACAAAAATAACCAGACAATATAATATTACTTCATTAGCATATAACTTCTCGTCATTCAGGAGTCGATTATAAGACAAGCAAAGAACTTTAAAAATAAAACACTGCTTACTGGTTCTGTGTTTTAGGGTCCCGTGGGATTTGTAAGAAAAGCATTTAGTTTGAATTATGGAAGGTCATTTAATATCATGTTGAAGAAAATTTTCATACACTTAAAGTTAAAACAAGTAAAGATGAATGTATTCATATTGTAAAGCTGAATTAAATAAATACAATAAAAGAGTTTGCTTGTTTGTTTTGGCGCTAATCTCAGAAACTACTGGACCAAATGGAAAATTCTTTCAGAGTTAGTTAGCCCATTTATCGAGGGAGGTATGGTAATATTATTTACACCCACGTGAGTACGGGAGGCATGCAAAACCACTGGCGGAAGCTAGTTAAAATAATTATGTAGGTATTAAACTTTAGCTTACTGGTTTTTTTAATTTTTCATAGCCTTTTTTATCGTCCCACTGCTGGGAACAGGCCTCCTCTCACACGGAGAAGGATTGACCATTAATCAGTAAGTAAGCATTAATAAGTAAGCTTACTGGTTACAAACCCTAAAGCACCATTTGTTAAATCCTACAGAACCCATACATAATCCTCACCACTCATTCCTTAGCTACGACTTATTTTTTCCACACTTGTATACCTGTTCGCGACTGTACGCAATCGAGTGCTCGAGTTACAGCCGAGCGTCATATTGTAGACGGGGCATAAAAATAAAAGTAATAGTGTTATGTTACCGACTGTACAAGGAGAAAGGTGTTGGCTGATCAATTAAGTGGTTTAGTGTAACTGGGAATTTTCATGTAGTAGGTAGTTGTGAGGGTATCATGTTTCTGTACCTATATCTAAGTATCTATACTATCTAATATAAAAATGCTGAAGAGGGAACTACTGGACCGATTTGAAAAAGTATCTCAATGTTAGATTAGATTCGTAAATTGTCCATTAACGATACGAAGGCTATGCTAATATGCTACTTTTTATCCGTGTGCGCGAAGTACTTCGCACTGGGCTTGGGTGGTACCGCTGGTGGAAACCAGTATATTGTAAAGCTGAAGAGTAAATTAGTTTGAATTGAACGCAATAATCTCAGAAAGTGTTTTACCGATTTGAAATCGTTTTTCAGTCTTAAGTAGCCCATTTGTCGAGGAAGGTAATAATGTATTTTTCAAGAAAAAGGTAAACTTCGAAAAATCATTAGTCAGGATATTGACAGACGAACATTCAAATAAATACAGGTATGACATAACGGTGACTAATACCGAATAGTACCGGTATACCAATAGGATTCAAATATGGTGCGGAACAATTAAACGTGATGGGAATTTAATAAGAATATTGACAAGTCAAATAATGAGTGATGATTAAGCTCTACAGCGTTTCCAGTGAGCTGTAGGGTTTAATCATCTAACAAGCCCTAGTGTCAGAGTTTTTTCAAATCCGCCTGACGGCCTCTGACGCGTAATTGCTGTTGAGTAGCATTCAGGGACGTCAGATTTATGTACCTACCCTTACAGGCACGGGGTTGTAACGCCGACAACTTCCAGTCTCTGGACCGCTTTGTGAAATCAAACTCACAAAGCGATCCTTTTATTAGAGATGTTCAGTCTAACAGTCGTGCAAACCAACATCTAAATATATAAAACTCAAAGGTGACTGACTGACTGACATAGTGATCTATCAACGCACAGCCGAAACCACTGGATGGATCGGGCTGAAATTTGGGACGCAGGCAGCTGTTATGACGTAGGCATCCGCTAAGAAAGGATTTCCCGAAATTCCCACGGGAACGGGAAAAAACGGGATTTCAAGTATAGCGCGGGCGAAGCCGCTGGCAGAAGCTAGTTTTCTCATATAGTATTTTGTACAGACGACAACAGGTCAACCTACCCGAATCTGTCAAATACCAATCGATCATTAACCTTCCACCATTGTAATAAGGTTGAAAATATATTGAAGATTTTGACAGATTGAGTTAGGTTGATTCGGGAAGTGCATGCTGCACAAGAATGCATGACAAACCATTTAGAAAGCCGTTAAACTTGACAATAATTAATAGCGTATTAAATAAGTCGTTTAGTTAACAATTTGCGCTTAACATCAGATAACTGTAACCGACAGTTAGTACTTAACTTAGAGTTTAAGTTTAACTGCGGGAGTTTAGTAACGGTAGATTAAGATAAGATTGGCTTATTTGACGTTATATGTTATACTAATTGTGTTTGTCGGGTTCACTCGTGTCAAAATTAAAGGACTTTTATTCAAAAACTGGTAGGAAATCAACACATTTCAAACGTCAATTCCGCTCTTTCATAAATGCGAAAGTATCTCAGTCTACCTGTGGCGCTCTCACTCTTGAACTACTGAACCATTTTAAATGGAAGGTACAAAAATAGCCTAAAACCTGGCAAAGGGGTTGCGCCACCTTTTTCGAAATAAATAAGTATGAAATTATATCCAAGTTTCACCTAAAGCCATCAAATAGTTTATGGATAAGAAATAAGTAGGTATTATTCTACTTTCAAAATCTTTGAGTCCAACTCGCACTTGGCATATTTGCATAAACTTCAAAACCACGGTCATTGAACTTAACGATGACACATTAATTGGTCTATTTGTCCCACTTCACACGTATTAATTATTGTTTATTTTTAAATGGCCGCCATTTTTGGAAACGGCGATTAGTATAATGAGTGAGTCCGGACTTTCCTATTTAATATGCATAGATATGATCACTATGGATTAGTCATTAGTCTAGTGGTAGGTTCTAGGTTCAATGTCTAGGATTTTGGATTTTCTAAATCGCAACACTGATACTTATTAAACTTTATATCTATCACGTAAGATCGATGATAAGGTTAAGCAACGTTTGGCGCGGTCGGTCCGTGGATGGGTGACCATCTTTTCATAACGAGTTCTTCCGTGTTTCGGAAGGCACGATAAGAGATGATGAACCAAATAAACTAAGCATAGTAACATAGCAATATTTCTTACGAACCAAAAAAATACAGTTAGTAACTGATTACAAAATTAATATCTACACTTTTATTATTGAAGCCTTTTATCTTGTTATTAAAAATCATCCTCTTCAAAATACTGATTAGGAATAAGCTACATGGCCTCTCAATTATCGAAAAAATACTTAATAAATTATAACACAGATTTGATTTTATAGACGAAGCCAATTTTCCTCTACAAAAAAAATTATTAGTCTTCGTAATTAGTCGGTGTTTGGCAAGGTAAAATGGAAAATCTTTTTGCTTCATTANTGATGATGATTACGTAATTATAGTGAAGGTCTAGCACCGCCTTACGTATTGAATCAACCGGGTTTTTATTAAGCTTTTGTTGTAACGAAACAGTTAGCAAAATAACACCATTAACAGGTACTTTGCAAACATCTTACCATTTTGACCTCCACCAACCGGAACACCACATAACACATATGTTTCCATAACGCCTCAAGCACTGCCGACCCCACTTACCTTAAAATGACACACACGTCTCAAAGTCTCATCCGTGTAATTTAGCGTTTGACCGGGGCATCGAACCTGAGCCTTCGCGGAAACCATTAGCCCTTAGGCCCCAAAACGGTTAACGGAATTCAAAATACCATTCGTACTGTCATATTTTAGAACTGGAGTTATAACTATGGATTTCTATAAATTATCTATCCGGTGTTTTAAGATTAGAGATTAGATTAGAGTTTTTTTTATCGATGGGAAGTCATCAGATGACCCCTCCCGCTGTGAGAGCGTGAGCGATTGTCAGACTAATACTGACTAAAACCCACCGTGTTCCTTCGGGAGCCCTTTGTGAGCCAGGGACAAGGTAACTCGCGCGAACAACCCGCAGCCCCGGCAGACGTAATTTATATGGAGTTAACGTCAAGAATCAATCTCTAATCAATGGATAGATAGGATATAGAAATTCTGAGTTTGTTATTACGTAATATTTTCACAACACTTGCTGTTTTCCTCGGTTTCAATCCTAACCTGAAAGAAATATGTTCTTTACATCAGGATAAAAATACTACCCGTGTGATATAATATCGTGAGAACTACTCCACGCACCCGGATAAAAAGAAATAGGCTTTTCAACACTGAAATAATTTTCAAATCGATTCTGTATTTCCTGATATTTACGCATTCAAACAAACTCTTCAGCTTTCCTCGATAAATGGGCTATCTAACACTGAAAGAATTTTTCAAATCGGACCAGTAGTTCCTGAGATTAGCACGTTCAAAATAGAAACTCGTCAGCTTTATAATATTAGTGTAGCTTGGTATAAACGAGCAATTTAGGTTAGTAACTAATATAATTGGCCTGATAATATAATTTCTATGACTTTATTGTTACAACTTAAACCCGCATCTACCATTATTACATGACATAAAGATAGAAAACAATCTGTAAATAAAGCTACAATTGTCTATAGGGCACTAAGCATAACTTTCACGTGGGTGACGGGTCGGCGTCGAACCCGCTACCCACTGCTGATTTACCTTTACACGGAAACTCCTCGAAAGAAAGTTACACAGAAGGTAAACCCTACATTAACAGTCAAAGTTTTAAATAATAAAAAAACCGGCCAAGTGCGAGCGTACCATTATCTATGAAAAAAGTACAATAGGAATGGTCAAGTGTGAGTTAGTTAAGTTGCACATTATTTCTAATAGATGGCGCTACTAGTATAAAATTTTGCAATTAATTAATATAAATCAACAGCCTTAATAATTGTTTTTTTTTTTTATTTTTTTAGTATTTGTTGTTATATCGGCAACAGATATACATCATTTGTGAAAATTTCAGCATTCTAGCTATCACGGTTAATGAGATACAGCCTGGAGACAGACAGACAGGCAACGAAGTCTTAGTAATAGGGTTCCGTTTTACCCTTTGGGTACGGAACCCTAAAAATGGGTACTGCACTATCAGAACATATATAATAGATAGTATTTTTTTCAAACAAAGAAACTTTTACATGTCTGAAAAATATTTAACAATAAATAAAACCACTTGCTAACAATTCGCTGTCCGTCGGTCCATCACTCCGTCAGTCTATGTCTTCGTCTGTCACCACTAGAATAAACTGAATATTTTAGGTTCCTCTCATATAACAAACGTGATTTTTATCGACAATGGTACTGAACACATCGTGTGCGAATCCTATTGCACTTGTTTTGTTATTTTTATTTGGTGAAAGTTGATTCAAGAAAATTGAGAAAGACTGCCAGTTGTGGGAAATGTAAAATGTACATGTACATTGAGTCACATAACATTGAGAAAGAAAAAAATCTCATAAAACGTCACATCAAACCAATATCATACAGTCATGTCCAAAACTACTCAAAGTTTTTTTATTAAAATTTATAGTATTGCATCTTAAACATCTTAAGAACAACGGTATTTTTTTTTAAACTGTAAGAAAAAGGCAGGAAAAAGAAAAACATGCAGTTAAGCTACTTGAACCTTCTCAACTTAACTGTAGTATGGCACAAAACATAAATCTCAAGTTTTATCAATCTCCCGATGTGTTTATTTGGTCTTCCGCATCTCAGCAACAATAATAGAAATATTTGTGTCGTAACAACTGTTTGTTTGTAGCTGACTTAGATACCTTCGTCTGTGTTAAATCAATCGCCATTTATCTGATTTGTAGAAAGTAATGACTATTTATTAAAATTATTGTTTTCTAGAATTATTACTTTAGATTAATGCTCAATCCTTCTCTGTGTGAGAGGAGGCCTGTGCCCAGCAGTGGGACAATAAAAAGGCTAATAAAAAAAAAATTATTACTATTGATAGTTGCTTTTGTTTAGGTTTTTTAAGGTTATAAAGTTATGCTATACAAATATTATTAACGTGAAAATGTCTGTGTTATGCTATCATGACAAATAGCTGAAACGTTTGCGATGTTTGACTTAGATATAGTTGATGTCCTGGAAACGGATATAGGCCGGGGTGGACGCTCAATATGTTCTGACAAAATCAATATGTAAGCTTCTACCAAAATATAATCAATTTGTAAATGTGAATACCATGTAGCAATTCCTTTTGTTATTATTTTATTCTCATATTTCCATTTGTGATTTTACATGATCTTCGCATGCTATTATTCTGTATACACAAAACAGTAATTCTATTTTTAATAAATTCTAATTAATAAAAAAAAAAAAAACGTAGATTAATTACACTATTACAAAAAAAATAAACTAAAAACTAAAATGCGTCAAAAAATTCTTCCCCATCGCTGTCGACTGGAAGCATGCCCAAAAGGCTGGCAGCATTACCACGCTGGATGATAAAAAACTTTTTACAAAAAAAACAAAACCGACTTCACAAAAAAACACTGAAAGGGATAAAAAATAAAACTTTTCACATGGCTCTAGAAGTCGGTG
>NWSH02000296.1:10280197-10290559 GCA_002382865.2 Heliothis virescens | reverse complement strand
TTTTTTTATTTTATGCTTTTCAGTTTTCGGCTCTAAAATAAAACTATATCTTTAATACCCATACCCACCCACAGTGACAGTCGGGCCGACTGTTATAGTATCATCGACGTAAAAAAGCGTACGAAATTTGAAGAGTTCTCTCAATTTCTCCAGGATCCCATCATCAGATCCTGGTCTCCTTACCATGGGACCACCTGTGAAGAACACCCTTTCAAACAAAAAAAGAATTTTGAATATCGGTCCAGCCATCTTCGAGTAATCGGTGAACATACATAAAAAAAAAAAAAAAAAGATACGGTCGAATTGAGAACCTCCTCCTTTTTGGGAAGTCGGTTAAAAAGAGTAACCATGGAGTTTTTTGCCCGTTCTTATCCATAGAAAGCTACTTTTGGAATGGGCAATTAGAATCAACTTAAAGTTATATTTTTTTTGACATTCATAAGTGCTTGTAAAGGCCTAAATAAAATAAATGATTTGACTTTGACTCTGCTCGTTTTGCACTGTAAGTACAAGGATAGTTCTATAATGTGATTTTACTCATTTCCTATGTAAACTTAAAATTAATAAACACCGGGCCCGACTGTCTATCATTATCGTCTTACTGCGGAATTCAATATTCTGTCTATCTCTGGATTTGCTTACTAGGGATAGGATTTTGACATAAGCCCCATACAAGTAATGTCAAATTTCTATCTCTGGTAAGCAAATCCAGAGTTAGATAGGTTATTGGGAACGGTCGTTACACAAGTAACTAGGGTGTGAAGGACAGATAAGTAGTCGCTCTATGTAAAACTTCATCAAGTTCGAATTTATAAAAGTAAAGAAAAGGCTAGGCAGATGACAAAACTATGACTCAGTTAAATAAAAACTTAAACCAAATATTAAATAACGTTCATCCCGTTACAGTTATTTTAACTGTGAACCCGTAACAATTGCGTATACATTCGAAATTCATATTGTTTGCGCTGACCTTAACGAGCCGCGAATTACTTAGAAAAACATATCTGTTGTAACTAGACAACTTCGTGTTGGACACTCGAATGTCAACGGGTAACCACGGTATGAAAGATGGAGGAGTAATGTGTTTGAAATATTTTAGAGTTGTCTTAAATGTTGAATAGGTGCCAATGCGTGAAAACTGTCGATTTATAATGCAAACTATGAATGGTATATTTTTTTGGGGAAATGGTGCTTAATTTATATCGAATAAATTTACCAATTGATCATCTACTGTACTTAAACATAGTCCCATTCTTATTAGGTAATTGTATAAAATATGTTGGTTTGTGAGCTTTGCGTCACGAAAACTGCATCGAAACTATAAACTTTCAAATCTTTATTTTTTCCATGACTTATTTTAGTACGCAAACGTAATTTCCATGACGTGTGGCAAAAAAGTTAAAAATAACAATTTATTAATTTGTTGTGTTTATACCAATACAAAGAAATGGTAAAAATAAGTAGCTGGGGCTGTTCCCGGATTATAAAATACAAAGTAACATTTTATAACCCGCGAACAGCCCACGTATATTCCACTTTACACTCGCAGCGTCACGATTGGATTCGTCAACTTATAACAATAGTACGGTTGCTAAATATCAAGCTGTCAGTTGTCACTTTCATCACTTTAACAATTGGAGAGTTGCGTAACGTTGAGTATAAGATTTTTTATTTTCATAGCTAACTTTGGCCTCTTTTACAGTATTCAATTCTTTAAAGGTTAAGCATATTGAAGATGTCTAATGTGTTGATTGAATTAAATAAAAAATACACAAAATTAAATGGACAAGGTTTAATTTAAATTTTAATAGTATGATAACCTAAAGTAACAGGGTCCATAATTGTACCTAGCTTTAAACCTCTTCAACTACTGTAACATTATGGAATGCAAATAAATAAGTACATGAATATGATATCATTTATCTATGTCATGTGAACAAGCGTAAATCAATAATCTTTATTAGGCCACTTACTGTGTGTAAGGAAATATAGTTAAGTTATAGTTGAGGAATATATTTTTAAGTTACTCTGTCGAATTAGGTTAAGTTATATCTGTAATGGCAAAGTAAATATGTGTGTTAAATAAATAAATAAATTATTTCTCTTTGGGATTTTTATCTGGATAAGAAAATAATAAAACGAAATATAATTATGGCAATTTTTGTATGAACAATTTATCTACAAAATTTACTAAATATGCTATTCGAGGATTCTCACCGTACTTGAGACTTCACAAACACTTGAATATACTTAAGTATGCCATACTATGCTATACATAGTAGCTAGTTAGTAAATACTTGACATATAAGTAAAGCTAAACATACACATTTCGTAACAGTCAGGGTTATATAAATAAATGAACATTGACCAGGCCTTTGAACTGACCATCCATTTGTGGTACAAGTGATACGAAACAGAGTTTTTTTTATTTATTTTATAAAATTTCGTGATCTCAAATTCTAAACATAAATATTTTGAGGTGACAAAATAATTATTAAAACATTACCTAAAATATTTTTTCAAAATGTTTTATGAATGTGAATGGAATGCTTTTGGGGTGCTGTCCTTTTTAAAATTTTATTTGAAAAAGTGCTTATCTAATTAGCCTACTTTAAATAAATGATTTTGACTTTGACTTTGAAATCGGTCCAAGA
Organism: Heliothis virescens; assembly: GCA_002382865.2. Lineage (NCBI taxonomy): Eukaryota > Metazoa > Arthropoda > Insecta > Lepidoptera > Noctuidae > Heliothis > Heliothis virescens. The sequence continues at coordinate 10,287,905 of NWSH02000296.1, read as the reverse complement.
ATTCATAACAGCGTGTTCAGGCGAGATGCGTGTTCATACAAACAAGCACGCCCTTCAAGTTTATAATATTATTAAATTAAATATGGATTTTCTTACTATACCTGCAGATTAACCTATCATATCGTTTAAAACACCAATGTGCATGATTGTAAACAAACTACGTACGTAAGTCTTTTTCAAAATAAATGCTCCGACGCATACGTACTTCTTTGTAAATAATTTCTCCCGCTACATCTTATAACTTGTACCACACATAGCGTCCCGTTAATGAGACAGTGACCGATATGTAGGTGAAAGGTCGTATGTCTGTGTACCTACTGGCCGGTGTGGTCTTACTGATACCAACGTGCTAACTGCGGGGTAAGCAGATTTATGAGGTATTCCTCGAAGAGCAACTGTTTTGAAACGCACCTAATGAAGCGCTCCTTTATTATTCCTCGGAGCGCGCGACAAACTTTTCAGCTTTATAATATTAGTAAAGATTATTATAGATTGGTTAGACTGACCAGAAAATAGTTGAGAAAGGACAAGGCAGGTGATGAGTTATTAACATAATTCAAAAGTTACTGTCGTTATTAAGACTACATCTCAATCATTTAAAGGTATTTTGTAATGCAGACCAACTCCATACAAAAAATATAGAACTCAAAAAAAAAACATTCTATTGCTCACAGGTATAACCTGGTAACTGCCCACACAAACTTTTGTACCTCGTTCGGAACGGATAAAATATCGTGCGCATAATTTTCATTAAAATCTGTTCAGCTATTGTACCGTGAAATTGTAACAGACAGACAGTTGTGATATTTACAATAAGGAAGGATTAAAGTATTGATATAAATAGTACTTTATTTAAATTATATCGCTATGAATGTAGTCTTAAAGTATACTTAGGCGCTAAGTAGATCGCTGAATAAGCTATTCTATGTACAACTTAAATGGCGTAAAGTTATAGAGCGACTAGGCTTTAAACTTGGGAATATTCTCAAAAAAACATTAAAATTAGCTTAACAAATAATATTTATAATTCTGACAATTCGCAGTTTATAAGCATCTTTCTTAAAAACAGTTATCCATTCTTATATAATAAATGCAAATTTTAAAAGTAAACTGTCCATCTGTCTGTGATGCTTTCACGCCAGATCTACTCAACCAATTTGAATGAAATTCAGTACACAAGTAGTCTAGAATCAGAAAAAGGACACCTAATAGGCTTTTTTTATGCCAGTGTGGGAAGTATTCCCTCGATAATGTAACTGAACCTGCGAGGAACCTCTTGCCTATACTAATATTATAAAGAGTCATAACTAATATTATAAATTGTTTGTAAATTTGTAAGTTTGTTTGTAGGGGGAAACCTCTGGAAGTAATGAACCGATTTTAAAAATTTCTTTCACCATTCGAAAGCTACATTATCCACGAGTGACATAGTATATATTTTATCCAGGTACGGGCAGTATTTCCCACGGGACGCGAGTGAAACCGCGGAAAACGTATAGTATTTAATAAAGACTACAACCAACAACAAAGACTGTTTACCCTAAAAAAACCTGCATAAAATCAATTGATCTTCACCATTGAAATTCCCGACCTATGACTCGGAAATTGGAGCTAAAATTTTCGTTTGTTTGTTTGCAGCCGAAAGGCTCCGAAACTACTAGATCAATTCAAAAATTCCTTCACTGTTATAAAGCTAGACTGTCTCCGAGTAACAGGCTATATTTTATCCATGTACGCGAAGTAGTTCCCACGGGAGGCGGGCAAAACCGCGAGAAAACAGATAGTGATTGATAAATGAATTATGTACAGCTTAACTAGGCCATACCACGCACGACTGATCAATCGGCAATCCGTTACAAGGCGATTTTCGCTGATTAAGCGGTTAATTAGCGCTTTAAAGCGATTTACATGTTGTTATAGCTGCGTACAGTTCTGTGTTTATATGGTAAATGTTATTTGAGTTATTGGCGGTCTAATATGAGCACCATTGGGTACTACTTTGGGCTGTGTGATAAATGACCAGATAAGTAACTGAATAAAATCTGCCTGTGTTTCTTCAGTTGCATTTGGAAACTTTTTTGACCCAAGTAAACACCACATTGCTTATTGAGTTACAAGATGGCTCGCCTATAGTTGACAGGACTCACCAAAGCGCAGCTTGGAGGAATCCGTTGTCCAGTGGCTGTGACGACGACGAAGTTTGTCAGATTTGAAAAAAATCTGACACTGCTTGTTAGGTGATTAAACCTGGAGCTCACTCCATAAGAAGAAGAACCGCTTAAAGCTGTTTGCTAATTGCCAAATTAAAACATGATATAGAAATCCCCAAAAACCCCTTTCAATTGTGTATAAAGAAATGAAGTAAAATTATAATGTACCTGTAACCTTGGTACTCCATTTACACTGGTAAGAATTCACTGACAGCTGTTGCTAAGTGTTTTTAATGTACATTTCATTTTGTTTCAGATTCAAGCTCTGAAGTGGAGAGGTCATTTAATTCGTGTCTGTTTATAAGGTAATTATTAATTTTAATAATATTTAATGCTGAAACGCAAAATATAATACCTATTCTATAATGTACAGACGCCAGATACACATCAACCTACTTCAATATGTCAAATTTCTTCAATAGATTTTCAACCTTATCACAATAGTGGAAGGTTAATGTTCGATTGGTAGAATTTGTCAGAATCAGGTAGGTTGACCTACTGTCGTCTGTACATTGAATTCCTATAATAGACCCTTGGATTTGGATAAGTTTAATTCACATAGGTACTTAACTACTTTATTACCTGCAATTGCAACACTCATCACTCTCTTTAATAGGCGCAGCTAATAATATAAATTTTGATAATTTAAAAATCAATTATTGAACATAAAACAAAACATTTCAATATATTTTTAGACCAAAAAAACGCAATACAAAGTTGTAACAATCAGCAGTCGACTGCTATGCAACAAGACCTGGTAAACGAATTTAACGCAACAAATATCTACCCAGTGTGTAGCAATTAAAGATTAAAGCTAGTCCAGGGGTCTAGACTCAGAGGTCTGGTCCCGAGGTCCCGTTAAATGAGGGTCAAATTAACTCTGTATTAGACTCGTCTCAATCAATTCCAAGTAGTGCTTTGGTGTGTGGTACAAGTTGTAAGCTGAAAGCAATTTTTGGTCGAACTTTCTGGAACTTTGATATATCTTAATAGTAATTAAATTAGGCTGTATTTTTATTAAAGGCATGTGCAAGACATTAATTATAATAAGAAAATAAGATGTAACTAGCTGTTCCCTCGGTTTCTCCCGCGTTCAATGTAACTCTTTTTTTTTCATTTAACAATTCTCTTGATTACAACGAACATGAAAAAAGCATGATCTGAATTAGTCGAGCCGTTTAGGCATAATTTTATGACCAAAAACAATTACAGTTAAACATCCGGATATCCTTTTAGCAAAAAAAAAAGAACATCCCTACATTTAAGTTAGTTATTAAGTGTTGGAATGTATAATTCAATTTAATAGTTGCATATGTATATTTCATTCACCTTTTACTAGAAAAAATATCAATGATTAACCATAATCTGAAGCCAACATTACTGATTTGTAACGGCACTAATAAACTTGATAAAATTCTTCAAGAAATATTTTGAATATTTTTTATTTAAAATGTTTTCAAGTAAAAAACATCCGTTACTAATTATTCAATCACAGTATGATTCATAAGAAAACCATTCTTATAATAAGCGAAGAGAATTAACAGGACAGCCGTATAAAATAATAGTAGTTAATTTTTTTATTAATCGTAAAAAAATATCTTCATAAAATAACATATGTATTATTACTGATACTACAAATGCGAAAATAACTCGTCTGTCGATCGTCGAAAAAACTACTGAACCAATTTAATGAAAGGTACTCCTATATCAACACCCTAAGAAAAGAGGTATCCCTCGAATCGCCACTGTTTTAAAACTCACCTAATGAAACGCTCCTTTATTATTTATCGGAGCGCTCATTTTAGTTGTATTGAATAATTCAATAAATCAATACAACTAAAATGAATAATTGAATACAACTAAAATGAGCGCTTCGGTAAATAATAAAGGAGCGCTTCGTTAGGTGCGTTTCAAAACAGTGGCGATTCGAGGAATACCTCTAAGAAAAGACAGAGGCTGTTTTTTTATCCGAATGCGGGAAGCAGTTCCTTTAGGATGCAGCTAGTAACATTATTATAATCAAAAGATTAAAACTTAAAAAAAAAATGTTAATTTATTTTTAAAGTTTATTAAAATACGCTACCATATTTCACCTTGTACCACACTTTATCGTTTATCCAGGAAGAAATTAAACCTAGGCAGGCACTTTAGCCCATCTAGATCTGTACTGCATACCAGTTGGGTGTTAGTATGTTCACGCAAATAAAATGACTAGAAAACAGGTGAATTTCAAAGCTAGAGTGTACTAAAGGCTTGTAAAATTAAAAGAGATTAACGTTACTTGAGATTTAAGAAGGAAATAAATTAGTTGTTGTAAGAAGTATGTCAACATAACTATCGTAAAATCCTTCTCTGTGTGAGAGGATCGAGGCCTGTGCCCAGCAGTGGGACGATAAAAAGAGAAATAAAAAAAACACCGGGTTGCACTCCGGGAGTGCTGGCAGAAGTGAAAACATGAATATTAACTTTATGCGTTTTTAATATTTTTTGAGATTATGGAATGAAGAAAGATCACAACTACTTTTTACTGTCATCACTTGCCCTCGATATTGAGAGTTTCTCAAAAAAATCTTTTGTCCCTATGACTGTACTGGAAGGTAAACAGATACCCTAACATGATTAAATGTAATCAAAATTTAAGCACGACTCCATCTATGATTTTGAAGAATAAAAACTATACTCGTACTTTCATACTTGGCTAACTACTTGACTTTGAAAAATTATAGATGGCGCAACACATTTTTTCTCACATGTCTATCCTCGATTTTGAGGGTTCTGGTTGAGCTAAAATTATTCAAATATATATATTTTGAGTTTATTGCTGTGGCCTGGATAAAGATACTCCGGCACCATTACATTTTATAAAAATAAAAACCCAAACTCCATCTGTGATTTTAAATGATAATTACTAAGCCTGACACTTGTCAAATTTCACATGTTTGAAACGTCATAAAATATCTTACCGACCTGTACTTACGGAATTTCTATAGAATTTCGGGTTTCACGATTTCATACCGGAGCCTTTCATCTAGTGTAACAGCCCGCATCCGTAAAATACCACGTCGAGCCGGATGCTCTGACGGATACCTCTAAGAAAGACAGAGAGCCTGTTTTTCTTACGATATGCCCGGCACTAGCCAAGATTCCATCCGGCGCTCAGTCTAGGACTGCAGAGGCCTAGTAACCTATATTTATAATCAAAGCACATTACTAAACCATTAAAAAAAAATGTTTAATTAAATTTTTCGAAAGCATTATTAAAATACAGTACCTCATATTCTCACCTCTGTACACACTTTCCTATGTCTCATCCCAGGGAGAATAATTCAAACCATCAGGCAGCACTTGATCCATCAGATCTTGAACTGTATGAGCGCGTTTGGTTGTCAGTAATGGTTCCACGCAAATAAGATACTGACTAGGAAAAAGTGTGAATTTCCAAAGTCTGTCAGAAGTGTACTAAAGGCCTTGGCTAAATTAAAAGAGAATTCAAGTACTTCGAGATTTAACAAAAGAGAATAAATTCAGTTGCTTTGGTAACGAAGGTATGTCAACCATAACTACTACGTAAAACTCCTTCTCCCCCCTGAGATGACGAACATCCGACCCTGTGCCCCCAGCCATAGTGGGCGAACCGTAAAAAAGGAGACAATAAAAAAACACGTCTGCCACGGAGTGCTGGCAGAAGGTGAACAACCTTCATGCAAATTAAACCTCACATCATAACGCGTTCTAATAATTCGCGTACTCTTGAGTGCCGCCCTAGAATCCCTAGTTTCGGAATGCCAAGCAAGGATCACAAAACCTACGTTATCTTACTGCCTCACTTGCCTCCGATATTAGGCGCTTTCTCAAAACACCGATATCTTTATTTTTGTCCGCTCAATGGAGATTCCCATGTACTAGAGGTTAAACACATACAACCCACCCTAAGCCCTATCGATTCACAATGATAAACCTCAACATGTTAAGGTCAGACCGTACGATCTTCCACACTTCTTATTATACGATATTTGAACCACAGAAAAAGACATAAAAACTAGCTTTACTCTTGTATCCTGTCCTCATACTGGCTTTAATCACTATCCGTTGTACTATATGAAACAATTACTACGATGCGCCAATAACATTCTTTTCTCAATGTCAATCCTATTCAGAACGGTGTGACAGGTGGCGCCTGTCTGATTCGGAGCTAAACAACCTATCAATAGAAGTAGAACATTAAGCCTATTCTTCTGCACGTGTTTCTATTGTCCTAGCTTCGGCCTGCGATTAAAGGTATTGTACCCTCGCACCCGAGGACCCCTCACCCACTGATATTACCATTTTCTTTACTAAAAGACTTCTCAGAACATAAAACCCTCACAAAAACTCTCCACTTCTCCCCCTTCGGTGATTATTCTTACTATTAGATAGACTTATAATCCCATACACCTCATACTGGTTTCCACAAATGTGCAGCACTTAGGGTGACAGCAACGTCAATAAAAATATACTTACCTCCCGACTGTTATTACCGATATTTTCTATAGAATATCTTCGAGTCTGCTATCCAGATCATGCGTCGTCTTCACGATCATCCATGTAGTTATTCCTACTGATGTCGCGCGGCTTTCCACCTCCTCTCCCGAGGGCACGTGATACCCTGTCTCCAGCGAGTTTACTATAATTTTCCCCATACCACAAAAGTGCTCAACGTCCCGGATCAAAGAAAGTTTCACTTCAAAAACTAAAAAAACGGCCACTGCGATACGTGACTCGCAACGAAGGTTCCGTTCCATAGTACTATCGAAAGAACTAAGTACTATACCTACAATTAGCACAAAACACAAAATACTATGAATCAACCAACACAGTATAATCAATTGCTGCGACCATGTTACTGGAACAAAGTAAGCTAACTATCTCAAGAAACCACACTACTGCTACAATCCTTTGTCTCAACACTACATGTTCTGGGCTAATACCAGCTTCACATTACCTTGAGATCCTATAACATATATTCTCTTTTCACAGATTTCTTCACATTTGGTAGTACTAGAAAATATACCAGGAGCGGGGGACACCACATCGATTGGCATCTTTGGGCGGAATTCGTCCTGATGTACCCACTAACAGTCACCCTTACATCTAAACACTGATTGACCTTTAGGAAAAACGAATGGGTAGTATTTTCTACTCAGAATTATACCCTCGTTCAACTTCTTTATCCCGTCGAAGAACCTAACTCTACGAGTAAGACACCCCCCAAAGCTATAGCGTTCAGATGCAAATTCTTTTCTTCTTTCTACGATCTCCTCAGATCCATGCTTATGGGACATCCGCCTCTAATATTATAATTATTTTATTTACTTTCATAAGGGAACTCCCGTAAAAGCGGTCACATGATACATCATACCTACCCAAAGTTTTAACTGAGATTAGCTACTCCTACATCAGTTTCTCGCGTCAAAAATTACTAACCAAGTTCTGGCATCTGTAGACATAACCGGACGGAC
>NWSH02000296.1:10259378-10279177 GCA_002382865.2 Heliothis virescens | reverse complement strand
GACAGACAGACAGACAGACAGACAGACAGACAGACAGACAGACAGACAGACAGACAGACATGACGAATCTATAAGGGTTCCGTTTTTTGCCATTCGGCTACGGAACCCTAAAAATGGGACAGCAACTAACTCTCACCAATTTACTCATTTTTACCCATGTCCCGGGAGAATAACTTGCTGAAACTGGGTAAAATATAGCCTATATCCTTTCTAAGGGCTTAGACTGCGTATGAAAATTAATTTACATCCGTCCAGCAGTTCTAACGCGAAAGAGCTACATAGACAGATTTTACTTTCGCATTATATTAGTAAGGTTTTCAGGTTTTTTAAACTATGTTGGGATTGGCGACTGATCTATAGACTCACTCGATGCAATTGAATACCTGCCAGTGTTTTACTTGGAAGTCCCTCCTATCTCAGAAACAATCGCAATAACGATTCTATTTACAGGCTTTGAATATCCTTCAATGAGAACACATTACCTCCTTTATATAGCGCAGTTAGTGAAATGGTGAATGCTATGAAGTATTTTCTTAAGATCTAAGCGTTATAAAACCATCTAACAGCGCTTAGAATAATATTGATAATACCTAAGAGGTTCGACTAACACTTGAAGAGGTTCTCGTTAGGATTCAAGAGATGGATGCGGAAATCTGAGATTTATAGGAATATCTACACATTGTAGCTAAATCCTATAGTTTCTATTTGTCTAAACTCATGTTATAAGGAGATATTTTATTGTTTTTTTTACCATAAAACCTCCGTAACTGCTGAACTGATTTTAATAATAGTTCGTTCACATGGTCTGAAAGAAACTTCTTCCATATAAACTTCTTCGTTAAATGGGCCATCTAACATTGAAATAGATTTTTCATCCAAACAGAAGTTCCTGAGATTTTCGTGTACATAGCAAACAAACTCTTGGGCTTTATAATATTACTATAGATTATATCGGACACCTATTGTAAGTATATTACAACCAGAATATCGAAACCAAGGTCCTTCAACCTTTAAAAATACATTAAACATTTTTTGCCCAAAAACAATAAAATCACTTATAAATACGATATTATAACAAAAACTGTGAAATTCATAATTGTTCGGCTTGATTTTTATTATTTTATTTTTATGACGGGTGATATGTTTCTCAAAAATCCGCGGAAATCGTGACTGTTTGCATTGATTTGGTAGTTAAAATTAACTATTTAATTGTATTTAATATTTTGTACCTATTAATCGTATACACAAGAATTTTTCTAGTGTTTCATACACATATTTTATTTTTGAAACCAACGTGACTGCGGTTTCACCCGCGTCCCGTGGCAACTACTGCCCGTACCCGGTTAAAATATAGCCTATGTTACTCGGGGATAGTCCGGCTTCTCAACAGTGAAATAATTTTTCAAATCGGTCGAGTAATTTCGGAGCTTTGAGGATGCAAACAAACAAGCAACAAAATTGTAGATTATTAGTGGCACACATTATGCATTAATATGGGTTATGCGCATTTGGTACACTTCGCAATTGGTACACCATGCTCAAAAGGTACATTTCGCAATTGGTACACTTCTCAAATGGTACATTTCGCAAATGGTACACTTCTCAAATTGTACATTTCGCAAAAGGAGCACTTTTTAAGATGAGTGGAGATTTGGAAGGAATTGACTAAAAATGAGAAAATCTTTGGTTTGGGTGGACAATGTAGATTATTAGTGGCACACATTATGCATTAATATGCATGTAGGTGCTGCTACATTAAGCAGCATCAAAATATATTCATTCGTTTATTTTTTACTTGGTTTATTAAACTCTAAAAGTTTACTTTTCCAGTACCTGTTCTTTCTCAAACTATTTTTTTATTCCAATTATATTTTCAAGACACTTACACACTGCAGGAAACAGCATATTGCAAAAAAAACGGGAGTCAGTTTACAAGTCAAAACTGACTGGCACATAACAAAAATAAAAACCAGCAAATGCAAAAAAAGTACATTGATAAATCTTTTAAAAGTAAAAATCATAATCCCAGTTTGATTTTAACACCGGTGACGTACACTCCGACACACGATTTTGTTACGTTAGTGCGCGGCACAGGACATTCACCCCATCAGAACGTTGCAAAAAGCTATAATACTGCCGTACACCTCGGGACACGGAAAAGTAGCCAGTTGGTAGGAGGATTTTTAATATATTCATGTTTTTTTTTTTGCTTGTTTTTATTTTTGCTATTAGATATGTGTGTACACGTGTTTGATTTTTTTTTGGATGTGTATGATATATGAAGATGACTAAAGTTGTATGAAAAAATGTTTTGGTATTCATATTTAAATTGTGGGAAAAAAATTGTAGGTGTATTTAAAATACATAGGCTTTGAATTGTAATTTCTATATGATTGGAAATATTTTGGCTGATGGAGAAAATAAGCACCTTTTGTAGCAGACTGGTCAAAAGATAATACCTAAATAGATATGTTAAAATATTTTTATATTTAGATTATTCAAGCGGTATAGTTACTGTAATTCAAAGATATCGATCCAATTTTTGTATCTATTTACATATTTTAACGTAAGATATTTTTTGTATGTTTTCAAACTTCTAAATTTTAACAGTGCATTGACCTATTTCTTTGTATTTTTATATTAATAATGTATAAAATGATGATAAATACTTTATATTTAGTAACACGTTTTACTACATTCTATAAATCAAGTAAAGATATACTTGTAATATTAGTACCTAATAAACTAACGTTTTCCACTAAAACTCCTCGTAAAATTAAATGATCCACGGTATAATTTATAATAATATTATAATTATGATGGTTCAAGTATTAATTCCTTCGTATTGCGGTTGCAAGTAATTGCAATAACTATTGTCATGTCAATCTTGTATATGCTTTGACATTAAATTATAAAGCTAACAGTTTTCGAAATTAAGATTTTATTGCATGTTTAACTATACAATAGTCTTCATATAAATGAAAACTTCTTATTTTAATTGCTTTTAGGTTGGTTTTCGAATAAATTTTATTTGTTGAATTGAATTTCTAGTAAATTCACCCAAATAAAAACTATTATTTTCTTTACTCACTTCATTTTAATAAAACAACCGTTTGCAGGTAAACGGTTGTCAGTCTGTCAATGTAAGCGTTTGCTTACATTGGCAGACTGACAGTTAAATTCTCATCTATACTAATATTATAAAGCTGAAGAGTTTGTTTGTTTTTTTGTTTGAACGCGCTAATCTCAGGAACTACTGGTCCGATTTGAAATTTTTTTCAGTGTTACATAGCCCATTTATTGAGGAAAGCTATAGGCTACTTTTTATCCGGGTGCGCCGAGTAGTTCCCACGGGAAGCGGGTGAAACCGCTGGCAGAAGCTATTTATCATATTGGTAAGAAATATTGGGATATACCTACTGATCCATTGATTTGGATGATTGAACTTTATCACGTAATCTTTTCCACAAAAAAAAATAACAAGCAAAAAAAGCACTCGTTTAAAAATCATGATTTATTTTCATGTAACTATATAGATTAATGTCTATAGATTGTATCGGCATTCGCAAACAGTTTTAGAAGTTGACTAATAGACCGTATAATTACGCACGTGTGCTTGAAAACAAAAAACAAAGTCAATATACGTAATTAATCACGATAGTTACATGTACTAAGTTTGAAGTACTTTCAAGATTTTTTTATTGGTACTTTTCAATGGGAATGATGAATCATTAAGTAATGTGAAGCTGCCTTTATGCCGTAATTATTTAAAGTTGACAACCTATGCCAGATATTTGGTATGGTATACACAAAAGGGCTCATTAAAATGATTTATCTTGCCATAGAGTTTCTAAAGGTAGTTTTTTTAACATACTATCTTGATCTTAGATACGTCTTAAATATTCCTAAGATGAATTTCTGGTATAGCCACATAAGTTTTTTGAGTATCTCTCAGCTACCGCTGCTTATGTTACTTGTAATAATCATCACAAAATTTAATATTACTAACTATAAAACATATTTTAACTGTAAAAAAATCTCTATTAATATCCATATACCTATTAAGAAAAAGAAATATACAGAAAATATTTTTTTCCCCACCGCGTTGCTACATTTTTCGTCCGCGCAGTGTACGCACCTTGTTATAAATCCTTGAGCATCAAGTTGGAGTCAAGCATAACGGTGAGGACCAGTCGAGTTATTAACACGTGATACCAACGATACGTGGGGTAGGCAGACCTGTAGGTATACCATATACCTAGTTCATTAAAATATACCTATAAAAATGTGTTATTGAAAAAATAACGCAAAAGTATGATAGGAGCTTCAACGAAGATAATATGCGAACAAACTTAGTTTGACCGTTTTTTGGTGCAGTGTTTCTGCACTGCACAAAAGATTCAGTGGCAGTATATAAAAATCATTCAAGTGCCACCGGGGTCTTCGTGCAGATATCAGCTGACGATTTTCGAAGGATGACTACTTAACATATTTGTGGTCACTGGCAGCAACTGTCAACTGCACCAAAAAACGGTCAGACTCTGTATCAGTTATCCCTTAAAAACTGACAGCTGTCAATTGCACAAAATATTCGGTGGCACTATACTTTTAAATAGGTCTTTGTTGACATTCGTTTTCTACCAAATATCTCCCTACCAAGTGATTTGGATATTTAATTCATAATATTCTGGATTTTCAAATAAAAAATCTTTGTATATCCTTTGTGGCCAGTTTTCTAATATACATAGATATCCAGCAAGTACAGACGACAGCAGGTCAACGTACACGAATCTGTCAAATTTTACCAATCGAATATTAACCTACCCCATATTATGATAAGGTTGAAAATCTATTGCAGAAAATTGACAGATTGTGGTAACTTGACTTGCTGTCTGTAGCGTGGGTAAAAGTTCGTTTTTTTAGGGTTCCGTACCCAAAGGGCAAAAACGGAACCCTATTACTAAGACTTCGTTGTCTGTCTGTCTGTCTGTCTGTACGCTGTATCTCATTAACCGTGATAGCTAGAAAGCTAAAATTTTCACAGATGATGTATTTTCGTTGCCGCTATAACAACAAATACTAAAAATTTAAAAAAGTTATATATTAAGGGGGGTCCCCATACAATAAATTATAAAGACAGTGCAATTTGAATACAACGCCATCTGTTACTCAAGCGTGGAACTACAGCTTGGTACGGAACCCTTCGCGCGCGAGTCCAACTCGCACTTGGCCGGTTTTTAATAAAATACTTACGAAGTTCTCACGACCGACTTTTCTATAACAACCTCTTTTCACAATTTATATCAATTGCCGGATAGATATTAAGTACTCCATATCCTATACAATATAATACCGATTAATTGCTAAGCACAAAATATTATATTATTACCGAGATGTGGATATATAAAATTACCTTATCTTTGCAGTAGGTTCATTCACACGGCTAAAAAACTAAGCGCCTGTTAGTTTAACAGTTTACTGATAAAGTTCTGGATAGCTATCTAACAGATACTGTTGAAGAGCTCGTGACTTAGCCAAAGCCGCGCGGATGGATCGATCATAAGGTTAAGCAACGCTTGGCGCGGTCGGTCCATGGATGGGTGACCATCTTGTCATTACAGTTCTTCCGTGTTCGGAAGCACGAAAACAGTGGTGTCCCGGCTGTCATTTGAACATCTTTGGCAGTCGTCTACGGGAGTCAGGCCAGAAAGTCTGACAACCAGTCTTACTAGGGGTACCAGGTTGCCCGGGTAAACTGGGTTGTGAGATCAGACAAGGCAGTCGCTCATTGTAAAACACTGGTTCTCAGTGCCTCGTTAGACTGAAGCGACGCCCCACAATGTTGGTAAAGGCTAGGCAGATGATGATCTAACAGATACTGTCGTAGAAAGGTTTCTAATTTTGACTTCTTTTCTATGGCAGTATCTGTCAGTTAGGTATCTAGAACTATATCTGGAACCTATGAACCTGGGCATAAATGCCCTGCCTACTCCCCGCGAAATATCGTTGAAATCAGTTCAGCAGTTTTAGAGTGAAAGCGTGACAGACTTCCATTCTCTTTGATATCTATTGTTAATTAAGATTAAGTAAAAAGGCAACACAAATGCTAATATAAAAATTGAATCAAAATCTAGATCTTATATTTTATTACAGCTCACACTTGACCGTGAAATTTTATTATTAGCGAAGCAGAGCACATCGAAAACATTAATTCGATAAAACCAACTTATATTGCATTTGTTTACCAAAAAATTTAGCAAATTTCAGCCTTGTTGCCTAGCTCATAAGACTCAACATTCATTTTCTTGATAACAGACATAGCTTAGCTTTAAAACAATTAGATATTTTCGACATAATTCCATTTAATTTTCAACTCTATGTCAAACAAAATAAAGTTGTTAATAGATTGTGTGATAAAACAACGGAATTTCCTAAATATGAAGATAGTTATAAGAACAATCGACAAAGACAACCTAGATCTTTTTAATTATACCATGATGACCACTTCTTTTCATTTAGTTAAATAAACTAACGGCTAATCTGAAGGTATACTGACACTCCCTTACACTGCACCTACAGCGGGAGGGGGGGTCATTATGATTTTTTTTTATGGGATGACTTCCCATAAAAAAAAATAATGATGGTAGCTAGACTGTTACCACATTAGAGTAATCTATACATATAAAAATCAAATGAAATTTTGCACAGACTCTCACGCGAGATAAGAAAGGATTTCCCGAAATTCACACGGGAACAGGAAAAAACGAGATTTTAAGGTACTTATACGCGGGCAAAGCCTCTGGCAGAAGCTAGTTGAAAATATGCATAGGAACTACGTTATAGATATCAAAATTCTGGTCACCATCTCGCATGCCCAATGCGGAGAGTATGAGCAAATTTTGTTTGCCTTTATCCAGTAGTGGACGTTACTAGGCTAGGATGACAACCTAAATAACCTGATGTGAAATAACCTAATGTGTCTCTCCTTTTTGACAGATTTAGGTAGGTTCCTCTGAACGTAAATCCTATCTGTATCAGCCTTGAAGCCAGACAGCTTGTTTAATTTCTTTAACGATACTTAGTTACTCATTTGCAATAAGAAAACACGAAAACTTATCGATGTACCTATCTATGATTATTTACACAATTTCTTCCAGTAGCTTTGTACAAAAATATCCCATAGATTAGTAACTAGCCACCTATCAACCTTTTTTCAAACGAGCGAAACCAAAATTAACGATTAATTAATTAATCTTTACTTAACCACTCACTTAAGTCCTTACTACAACTGACCTCAGACAAAACGTCCTACAAGAACTCCCGTTAAAACTTCCAGGCATGAAAAACCTGTGAACTGACTACCAACGACTTCCCATCAAAATGCAATCATAATAAAACTTATAATTATCACTAGACATAAATATGATACCAAATTAGGTACAGAGGACCGAACAAGTTTTAAAACGACATGGGAAACGAGTTCTAGCGGTCTGACAGACTGTACTTGAATGTTGGGGCTATGAAACGCGAGGGAGAGGTAGCGAGTTGGACGTGGTAGGATGGCTATGGAATTTTTTGCGTGTGATAATTTTATGGGAGCTTAGAACACTGGTTAATATACATTAAACGGTATCTATTTTAAAATTTAACCACATAACATTTGTTATTAAGCTGGTAGCTAGCAAATCAGCCTACCTACTTCAATCTGTCAAATTGCTTCAATAGATTTTCAACCTTATCACAATAGTAGGAGGTTAATATTTGATTGGTTTTCGACAGATTCGGGTAGGATGACTAGCTGACATCTGTACTGTAAAATCTAAATAATTTTGTCAAGTTTAACATACCTAAGGATATAATTAGGGAAGTACTGGCCTCAAAAATATTGAAGAGACAGGTTGACAATAACGAAATGATACAATTAATATAAAAGGCTAAAATAAAGCTTTCCCAGCTGTTTTATCTATATTACTAATTACTCTTTGCAAAAAAGAACATTGTTCCCATAAAGTTAAATCCGCCAATGCCTAACTACCCGGTGACTTCATGGCCCCACAACCCGCTCCTTATTTGTCTACAAGCGATCGGGTACAGTTACCCGCAATATTATCTAGACGCTCACAATAGGTTTAATCGTGCGATACAGTCGTGAGGTACAGTCGGCGACAGAACCGTTCCCAAGTATTATTTTTGGTATCAAAATCTTGATGATGAGGTAAAATCAGTTGCTGAACTCGTTTGGGTGTTTGTTTGAGGAAAATTGTTGAAAAAATGTTTTTGCAGGATTTATTTATAGTATTGTCAAGATTTTTCTTTATTTTCTTTAAAATCGAATTATATTTTTCCTGCAATTTTGGCTTCCTTTTTAGCAAACAAGGCTCAGGTAATAAGCCGATATGTAAATAAAATACTAGGATAAATCCTAGTGTCTTGATTTAAAATCCTTACTAATATTTATTTATTTATTTATTTATTTATCTTACATGGAAGACTTACAGCTAAAATAACTTAATAGTAACACAAGATTAGACACTAGAAAGCCAATTACAAGTCTTCACTTATAGCGTCAGCTTGAATTTAAACCGAACATGAGCTTTCTAAATGATCACAGGATATTAATTAAGTAAACAAAAACATAAACACAAGTACCAACAAGGAACCTATTATAAGCTCAAGGGAATTGAGTCCAACGGAACTACATAATAAAAAATATAATATATGGAATAAAAGATAAAAAAAAATATGTTAAAAAAAGGAACAAATTAACTAAAATTTAAAGAAGCTAAGACTTAAGCACCTTCTTGCCGATAAAACACTAGTTGAAAATGGATCAAAATCGTGCTGCTTACACAAGCTATTAAAACATCTGCTGGCTCGCACAATGTAACTATTCTGCCTGTAATTAGAAGACGCGCTAGGGATACGTAATGGGGGATTGAAACGAACTGATTTACATGGGACATTAAAGGAAAGTTTAGACAAGAGTTCAGGGCTATCGATTTCATTATTAAGAATTTTTAACAAAAAAATAAAGTCAGCAATTTCTCTTCTTTGCACAAGTGGTAGAACATGAAATCTTTTGCATAAATTAATGTAATTCGCAGACTCATATGGAATCCTCTGATGGAAGCAGAGATACCTAATAAACCGTTTCTGGATTTTCTCAATGCGTTCAATATATATCATGTAACGAGGGTTCCATATTTGAGATGCATACTCCAAATGGCTTCTGACATAAGTGCAATATAAGATTTTTAGTGTTTTAGCATTAGTGAAAGATTTAGAGAGCCGCATTATGAACCCCAGCGATCTTGAAGCTTTTTTAACGATAGCATCTATGTGTGAATCAAAAATCAACTTGCAGTCATGGTATACGCCCAAGTCACGAATGACGTTAGTCCTTGGTAAGGTATGACCTCCCAAGTTATAAGAGGTGGCTTTTACTGCACGTTTCCTGGTATACGTAATAACTGAGCATTTTGAAGGATTAAGATCCAGCTTGTTTAATCGGCAGTATGCTTCAAGCCGCTGGAGGTCATTCTGCAACAAATCCATATCCTCGTTCGAAGATATAGTTCGAAAAATTTTCATGTCATCAGCGAAGCTCAATAAATTAGATGATTGCAGGCATTGATCGATGTCGTTTACATAAACTATGAATAGTAGCGGACCAAGCAACGAGCCTTGAGGAACTCCACTAGGGACTGTAACCCAGCTAGATATGTAATTATTATAATTATAATATTATAATTCAATGTGAGAGTAACTCTTATACCTCCCGGTTTCACGCTAAGACTACTGAATCGATTTACGTCAGGTAGAATTGAACCTGAGAAATAACAAAGATTACTTTCTATCCGGCTGCTGGAAAAAGTTCCCTCGGAACCCTAGCAAAACCGGAGGCAAATTATAAAAGATAGAAAACAGACATCTATACTAATATGATAAAGCTGATTGAAAGATTTTTTCAAATTAGACCCTACTGGTCCTATTTGAAAATGACAGTGATGTTGACAGTGTTAAATAGACCATATTTTATCGAGAATGCTGCAGGCTGCTTTTTATCCGGGTACGCGGAGTAGTTCCCACGGGACGCGGGTGAAACTACTGGCGGAAGCTAGCCTATCGTTATAGGTATCCTTAGAAAGAAAAAGAATACTTTTCCAAGTTCAAAAAAGGAATCATTGAAAAAGTTTCATGATTTGCTCAATCTGATAACTTCTAACGAGTTAGCATTGCGATCGGAACCTCTTTATGATTCGAACTATAATTAGGGTTCCGTACCCAAAGGGTAAAACGGAACCCTATTACTAAGACTTCGTTGTCTGTCTGTCTGTCTGTCTGTCTCCGCGCTGTATCTCATAAGCCGTGATAGCTAGAGAGCTGAAATTTTCACAAATGATGTATTTCCGTTGCCGCTATAACAACAAATACTGAAAATTTAAAAATGTTATATATTAAGGGGTAGAAGGGGTAAAGTTATATATTATATATTATGGGGACCCCCATACAATAAATTATAAAGATAGTGCAATTTGAATACAACGCCATCTGTTATTCATGCGAGGAATTACAGGAGCGTGGTACGGAACCCTTCGCGCGCGAGTCCAACTCGCACTTGGCCCGTTTTTTTTATCTGTAATCTTTTTTTACTTTTTGAAAGTCATCATCGGGTATGGATAGTGAAGAACCAGTTTTTCAACGCGATTTTAGGTCGTGACTCGTCAAGTGGTTTTGCTTGAAGGGAGTTTGAGGATCACAAAAATGTTGAGGAGTAGTTTTTACCAAGTATTTCTTCACTAACTTGACAGAGGAACATATGGATATGTATTTTGTTCTATATTTATGTATAGAAGCCAGCAGGACAACCTGTCTGAATCTGTCAAATTATATCAATTGAAAATTAACCGTCTGATATTGTGATAAGGTTGGAAATCTATTGAAGAAGTACTCACATTCTTATCATCATCAGCCTTTTTGTCGTCCTACTGCTGGGTACGGGCCTCCTCTCATACAGCGAAGGATTAAGCGTTGATGACTTAAAACAATTCCGGACCCCAGCAAGATAACAATTTGAACTATGTTTTTCTTTCTTACAATTTTTCATTGAAATAGAAGTACTACACAACTAGTTAAGTCGTGGTGGCCTGCTGGGTTCAATTCTAGATAAGTCAAATACCAATGCCACTTTTCTAAGTTTGTACGTACTTTCTATGAGTACCTATCTTAGACACAAATGACTGATTAAAAGATGAAGGAAAACATCTCGAGGTAACCTGGACTATAAAGTCTGAAATCACCAACCCGCATTGAGCAAGTATCGTAATTAACCTTCAACCCTTCTCTGTGTGAGAGGAGGCCTGTGCCCAGCAGTGGGACGTTATGATGATAACTAAACAACTGGTACGGAATAAGTACCTGTCTAGAATTAATCACAAATTATTATTTATATAAGGTGCGACGTCCATTGAGCATGATTGACATTCGATTATATAATTCCGTTCGTTGCTAGCATAATAAGAAGTTCTGTATCAATGCTTTTTGTAAGCATAATAATAGTGTAAAGCTGCCTTCCGTGGGAACCACTTTTCTCATCCAGATAAAAAGTAGCATATAGCCTTCCTATATAAATGGGCTAGCTAACACTGAAATTATTTTGTCAAATCGGTCCAGCAGTTCTCGATTAGCGTATTCAAACTACTTTTTATCCGGGCACGCGGAGTAGCACCCACGGAACGCAAGTGAAACCGCTGGCGGAAGCTAGTCATAAATAACACATCCTCACAAACTTTCGTATCTATTACATTAGTAGGATGTTAGTATAAATTCTGAATGAACGATCAAACGATGTAGATTATTCTAGATCCTTCCATTCTCAACAAAATCCAATCCAAAACTCAACACAAGCAAGTCAAAAGACCAAACACTTATCTCAAGAAACCGTTATTCCGAAAACCAGTAACCAACCGAAAACTAATTAAGGCATAACGTATAAAACTTTAAAACAAACTGTATTACCAAGTTTAAGGTCAACGTACAAAAACAATGGCTGTTACGCATACGTTATGCGCCGGCGCACAGCGTCTGCAAGGGCAAATGGTATAATGTGTTAAGTAATTTTTAGCCAATCCTGTGATTGCGGCAAGAATTTTTATGTATCTTCTAGTCATCTGCCTTTTACGACTTGGTACAGACGACAGCAGGTCAACGTATACGAATCTGTCAAATTTTACCAGTCAAACATTACCCTACCGCCATTGTGATAAGGTTGAAAATCGATTGCAGAAATTTGACAGATTGTGGTATTATATTTGATGTGCTGTCGTCTATCCCAATTGGATGTACGACTTTTACGAATTGGATGTAGGTGGGTACCAGTGTGCCATATGGAGTGACTGCCTATCTGACGTCTTTAACCCGGTTGGTTGAGTGACACTATACCCCTTGGTAAGACTGGTTGTCAGACTTTTTGACTTCTGACAATACGTAACAACTGTATCAACACATAACTATCATAGGTTAAATATAATTCGGCACTAATGACTTATCTTACTTTTAGCATGGTTACCCATCCTTTGACTGACAGCAGCAAGAATATCATCGTTTCTAAGTACTATCTCGTTAACATTGGTCGAAAGTGACGTAACAGACCGTGAGGAATCTTGAACTTCGCTCATCCTCCTTTGAAATCGCTTTGCAAGCATGGTGATTAACGTCCATTCCTTCTCTGAATGAGAAGAGCCCTGTGCCTTCCCATTACACCTTTTAATAACCCCAAAAGATTAACCAGCACTACCTTGTGCTATGGGTTTCACCCGCACCCAGAGAGAACTTACCGTACCCGTATAAAAAGTTGCTTGAATGTTATCTATACATATAATCTTCTATACATACAATAAAACAGTAAAAAAATCGTGTCTGTACATTTAATATTTTTACAAAACAAAATATGTAGGGTTATTAGAAATTAAAAGAAGAGTAAGAATTCGAAAAAAAATTTTGTCTGTTTGTATGTTTGAATGTTTGTTTGTCTGTTTGCACACGCTAATCTCAGGATCCACTGGACGGATTTAGATGAAACTTGGCAGACATATAGCTTATATATCAGAATAACATATAGGCTATATTTTTTTGGAAATTAGCTCTTTAAGGGGGTAAAAAGGAGGGGGTAAATTTGTATGAAACTCCGTCAGTTTTGAAGCTAATTCGATTAAAATTAATATTTGGTTAGAAATTAAGAATGACGCAATAATTATTTTTGGAAATTCTGCCTTAACGGGGGTGAAAAAGGGGGGGTAAGTGTCTATGAAACTTCACCAGTTTTTAAGCTAAATCGATGAAAATTAAAGCTGTTTCTGCCCTTCGTTGTGTGACGGTGTCGCTGTTTTTCACGCGGACTGCTTTATGTAGCTTTCTCGCGCGTAACTAGCTCCGATAAGTGTTCACTTTTACCGATAGATGGCGTTGTCCATACATTCTAAAAAGGCAGTCAATGCAATGCAATGGTATGGTATGATAAGTCTGAAACATCTCGAATCGTCTCGCGCAACCCGTCGTTTCCCCGGGCTCTTAGAATTCGACATCAGACGTTTAAGATCTTTCATTTTGACGACCCGTTATCGCTGGCATAAGCGACATGTTCCGCGTACGAAGTCGCGGGCAGAAGCTAGTATATAATAATATTATAAAGCTGAAGAGCAATTTTTTTGTTTGTTTGTTTGATCGCGCTAATCTCAGGAACTACTGGTCCAATTTGAAAAATCTTTCAGTGTTAGATAGCCCATCTATCGAGGAAGGCTTTTTGCAACTTTTTATCCGGGTGCGCCGAGTTGTTCTCACAGGACGCGGGTGAAACCGCTGGCAGAAGCTAGTTCTGATATAATATGAGATGTACTGCCGAGTTTCATCAAAATCCATCCAGTAATTTAGCACAAAAGAGTACCAAAAATCCACACAAACAAACTTTTGCGTTCACAGTATTAGTAGGATTATGTTACGTACTTATATCTTAGTATCAGTCCCTGGTATTTGACCGGTATTCAATATCTAATCCAGGGTGTTAAGAAACGATAAATGATATAAGTATAAGCTTATTATCAGACGTATGGGCTTTATCGGTATTCCTGAATTCTAGCGCGTAGTACGGTATAGGTGCTTTGGCAATGTAGGAATTCTTGCTAATATTATTTATTTACTTTAGCAATAAAACGGTAATGAACCAATAACATTGTTTTAAAGACTGTATAAATTTTAAATACCTAATGAAAGTTTCGTACGCTCATCTCACAGTACTCCAGGTATATTGACAATATTGCCTTCCATTATAATTGTGATTGTAAATATGTATGTTTGTCTGTTTCAAGATTTTTTAACTGGCTTCCCAAAAAGAAGGTTCTCTATTTGGATGTTTTTTTAGGTAGATCATGACTGCACAGATTGTAAGTGGTAAAATATACATAGAAACCTAATAAAAATATAGATTGCAACAACGAAGGATAATGTATCTAACATATTCCAGATTTTCTAAAGCGCAGAAAAATGCTACTACAGTAATCGTAAATACTGCAAAACCTGAAGTTTAAATTAGGATATTTATTTTAAAACATGAACATTAGTTAAATAATTGGAGGTTTAAACTTAAGGCCACAAAAAAGGAACAACATGAATTTTCACAAAACTGAATACCAATAATAATACTAAACAACATTGCAAATAAGGTGCTAAGTAACAAAAATATAATAACAAATTACACGGCAACGGAAAGCCATGAAAATGCTATTCTCGAAACCTGTAACAAATCAATAAAAATGTTTATCATCGAAATTGCATAACCAAACATCCATCTTTGAGGCAAACGGTTAGTCATTGTGGCAAAGTATTTATCGATAAATAACTACACGCATTGAATAACGGTTATTTTATAACCGACGTTACTGACCGATCATTTCTTTGTTGTTCTGTTAGCTAATCGAACGTTTAGAGGTTAGAGTTGTAAAGGAATTTGTTGCATTGGACGCGGGATGGCACGTGTAAGGGTTTTTTGTGAGAGATAAGTAATCTCAGGAACTGCTGGTGCGGTTTCAAAAAATCTTTAGTTGCTTCCATGGGATGATAAAAATCAAGGGACAAAGTATTACCACCACCTTATTTACGTTTAGTTCGTTTTGAATGTAATTGTTAGAGAAAAATCAATCTGTTTCTGTTATGTTCGTATGAAGCTGTTACAAGTAGTAGTAAATTTCATTCAATTTCATCAAATCCAATTACGTCCAATTAGGTGCAAATATTTGGTTAATTTACCGCTAACTACTGTGTAACTATACCCCCTCACACAATTTCAGCCACATCGGCGCATCTCCTCAATCTGTGCGCGCCCTAATCTGTATCACAGTACAAACAATTTATATCTCTCATACCATCGGTTTACGCACTTTACGCAGCACGTGACCTGCGTTTATTGTAAAACTGGGTTTTCCTGTCGGTTAACCGAAGTTTAGTTTAACGGTGTTAACCGCATACGGTAGCAATTGCTTTTATTTATGTGTAACACATACAGTTTGGGAGATGAGGAAGTCTTACCCAATAGTTTTGTGTCGAGAAATTTTGGAAGCTGTCCAGTAGTTACAAAGATTGCACGTTACATATAAACTTACTTTAATCTCTTTATGAGATCATGCACAATCGTCCTTTCTTTTCAGTTTTAGTTATTGGAATTTGAAAGCAAGGTTTATTTTACTCAAACACGCCCAAATTATTAAAAGCAAGAGTTCGATCGGTATCATTATTAACGTGTATTTTTTCTCTTATCCACAGATGTGACTAAACCCACCATGGCAGCCACAGACGGCCAAGTAGTGGCCGCAGCTTCGCGCTGGTGCGACGAAGGCAGCTACCTCAGAGAGTTCGCCATCAAGAACCGACTCCCAAGCGTCGCGAAAATCATCAAAGGACAGTATGGAGGACTTGGTGTACCCACACTCCCAAGCCCAGGGCTACAAAGCACCGCACTCCTTGTATCTGCAGGAAAGAGGAAAAAGATCATCGCTCAGGCTATCAAACTTAAGGAAGGGAGACGGATGGTCAGTGTTGGACCTAGGATAGCAATCCCCGAAACTTATAAAGGGTATTTTGAACTCCTAAGCGAAGAAGGCCGGGCTGTAAGGTGCATTGAATCAGTGTCAGAACTGGCTAGAAGAAAGCTTGATGATGGATGTCTTGTTAGAGAACCAGTTAGAGTCATTTGTGCTAAGACAGACTTAGATGGTAATGTCACCGCTGATGGTGCGAGAAATCTACCGGCTGGAGAAATCATCATGCCTAGAGGAGAAACGTTTTTAGGCAAGAATAAGTATTTGAAATGCACGGACGCTAAAGGTGATATGGTTTTGTTAAGTCTGGATCAGAGAGGGAAGTTTTCAGCAGTCGCTAAAGAGGAAAATATTAGTGGGGTGCATACAGCTAAAACTTTACTGACTAAACGTTTGCCTATAACAGTGAGGCTAGTACACGGTACTCCACCTAGAGGGCTTAAGAGTGCCAGCCATTTTGTTCCAGAATTAAGACTGCTGTCAATGTATGAAGAAGAACATGTATTCGCACTCCCTCTCCCTAAAGAAGGCAATGCGTTAGTAGCACTACCCCTGGCGGCGCCATTAAAAATGCAAAGATGCAAAAACGAGGAACAAATAAAGAACTTCATGGAATTCTCTAGATTAGTGGAAAAGTGCAATCGTTTGTTAGTAGATGTCGTAGACAGAATACACGTGTTAGACGGAAAGTTAGGCGACCCGAAGAGGCTTTTGAATGGGCCCTTACATGCTCCACCTTTAGTCAAAACTGGATATTTCCTTCGGCGTAGCGCATCGTCAGATACAGCGAACCAACATAAACACATCTCACGTCACAATCACATTTACAGCAGTCATCGAGACGAGAACAGTATCCCAGACGAGTACGATGAAATAGACCAAATTTATGACTACGTCAGAGGCTTCGCTCCACTTCCTAAGAACATTAAAGCTTCATACTCAAACGAGCCAACTCCACGGCACGAATCTGCTCCTTCATCGCCCGCAGCCACTCCTATCCACATGCCTCTCATCACAGAAATAAAGCCAGAACCGCCGCCAATAGAAACGATACCCACAAAGAAGCCATTAAACATCCAAAAGGCTGAAAAGAGAACTAGGAAAGCACCTACGCCTATTAAAGAAACCCCAGTCACTGTATACAAGGAGAAATGTTCCATAGCACCGGCACCTAACCTGCCTAAACTGTACATCAAAAATAGCGTGAACAACAATAAGAATAGAATGGTATTCCGTCAAAAAAGTACTTCGCCGACTAAAGAGGCCCCTAGTCCCGTTGCTAGTCCTATAAGACCGATAAAAGGTGACTCTCCAATTTTCAATATAAGGTATAAGAGCTTATCAAACATTCATCAGGCTATGGAGTTGGATGGTACTTTAGATTCAAGTCATTCTGGTGGGAGGACGTCAGGCGATTCTGGGAATGGTCCCAAATTGCCCGAGAAGAGATCTAGGAAGTTAAGCAGACCGAAGTCACTGACGAACCTGGTTTGGGAGCTCAAGGGGTGCCCGGATCCAGATAAACCTAAAACTAGAGTTAAGAATGAAGGCTACAAGAAGATTGGTAACAAATTGTCTTTGGGAGCTCAGAAGAGGGTGCCGACGTTGTATCTTTAAAATTTTGGTAAGTTTATATCTTTTCATTACATTCCAAACCAAATAACTCTACATTTCTAAAGTTAGCCCCTTGACACCCTATGTATGCCAAAAATCGTTACAAAATACTAGTAAACTTCGGCCAAGGAAAGCTTCTCTGTATGACCAAACGCGTTAGGATTCAAAAAGCTGCATTTCTGAAAATGAATTATTTTGGTACTTCATTTCATGTTCAATCATTTACGAATCAGAACGTTAACCTATTTCGAAGATTCACATTTAAAAAATCATGTCTAGATAGCCCTCTACACTTAAATTCCAAAAAAAAGACACAGTTTAATTCCCATAAAATTACACTAAGCTATCGTCATCTAAGAGAATACTATTTGAATACATTTGATTTGGAAACTGTCCTTAGTATTTAACATGTAATTTAACTTTAGCATGCAAACTTTTACTATCTTATAGGCATGCAGGTCAAAGGTCGCGACCTCATGCATTGCATCTTCAATCTAAGGATTGGCGTGTTTGTTTACTAAAATAGTGTCTACTGGTATATCTATATGCCTCGTTGGTCTAGTTGGCGCATAGCCGACTACTGAGCACGAGGTCTCGGGTTCGATTCCCGGGACGGGCCGAAATCGCTTTGTGGGTTTTAGAAACTTTCACAAAGCAGCCCGGAGTTGGAAGTTGGTGATTGATACACCCGTGCATCGGAGAGCACGTTAATGTCGGTCCTGCGCCTGATCTCTCACCGGTCGTGTCGGATTGCCGTCCCATCGGGTTATGAGAGTGAGGGAATAGGGAGGCGCAAATGCTGTGCACTTATAAATAATTGCCGCGCAAGCTGCTGATCTCCATATAGTTAGATACAGCCGCCGGTGGCCGATACAACGGCTAGGACGCCATTTATTAATCTAACTATATATTATAAAAGAATAACTTGTTTGTTTGGTTTGGGGCTCAAAAACTACTGGATCAATTTTAAAAATTCTTTCATCATTCGAAAGCTACATTATCCACGAGTGACATAGGCTATATTTTATCCGGGTACGGGCAGTAATTCCCACGGGATGCGAGTGAAACCGCGGGAAAACGGCTAGTAAGTAAATAAAATTGGAGTCCCACTGTTTTCATTTTAATTCGAAGTTTCTTCATAACTATCGCCTATTTTTGTCATACTAAGAAAACTTAGAATTTATAAAAATTTCTTCGTAAATAGAGAAAAATGTATACACTTAAAATCTGATTGGTCCATTTCAATAAATATCAAATGAGCACCAGTCTATTTAAGTAATATTAAACAACCCGTAACTACAAAACTAAAGTTAGTTGCCATCGTGTTAGCACTACTTAAAAGTTACAAACTAAAATTAACATGTAAATCAAAGTGAGTCAAATTCATTGTCCGCAAGTGTACAACATCAGATGACACTCACGAATTCGCAAACACGTTACATCTCCTAAACTATGTAAAACACGTATTATCAATTCAATTACACGATTCACGTACAAACATACATAAGTACATTCATATGATTTCTATCATAAATCGTTGTGTTAGCAAATCTTTGCCTTTACCTCATTTACACAGTCATTCGTTTGTATGTTTGAGAGCCCGTTTCACAGGTTCTAGACAAAGTTCTAGATAACTATCTGACAGATAACGCCAAAGAAATGTATTCACAACTAGCCGTTTTCCCGCGGTTTCACTCGCATCCCGTGGGAATTACTGCCCGTACCCGGATAAAATATAGCCTATGTTACTCGTGGATAATGTAGCTTTCGAATGGTGAAAGAATTTTTAAAATCGGTCCAGTAGTTTTTGAGCCTATTCATTACAACCAAACAAACAAACAAACAAAGTTTTCCTCTTTATAATATTAGTATAGATTTAAAAAAAATCTATGGCACTATATGTCAGATAACTATCTAGAACTTTATCTGGAGCCTGTGTAAAGGTAACGATGGGTGTAAAAACACATTCACTCGATATGTTACAAGGAGTGAGAAATCTTTAAAACATTTATTGGTAACTAGCTTCTGCCCGCGACTTCGTACGCGGATCATGTCGCTTATGCCAGCGACAACGGGGTCGTCAAAATCAAAGATCTG
>NWSH02000296.1:10227965-10257274 GCA_002382865.2 Heliothis virescens | reverse complement strand
CCCCTTCTCTCAAAAAATCCTTTCTTAACACGCGTCAGAGCCTTAAGATGAACCTCTGTGAAAAAAATCAGCTTTATAGGTTCACGGGTGTGGGCCCTTCGATGTTGAGTCAGTGAATCAGTCAGGACTTTGAGTTTTATTTATATGGAAGTAGAAGAAGATAGAAGAAGAAGATAGAAGAAGAAGATAGAAGAAGAAGATAAAAGAAGAAGAAGAAGATAGAAGACTACTCGACGCACCCGGATAAAAATAAACCTATATCCTTCCTCGATAAATGAGCTATCCAACACTGAAAGAATTTTTCAAATCAGACCAGTAGTTCCTGAGATTAGCGCGTTCAAACAAACAAACTCTTCAGCTGTATAATATTAGTATAGATTAAATACTCTTAATCAACAACAATATTTATTATTTATTTGGATAAAGATTAATATTATTACGTTGATACAACTCTTAACAAATAATGCATTCATTTCCACCAAAGATTACCATAAAAACGGTTCTAGAGAGTTAATCTTAAAAGATAGACATATACTGTCGCGGACATTTTTTTAGCTCATTTCAAGAGGAATAATTCTTTCGTACATATATTTTTGGTATCTTGAACCGTTTTCGCAGCGCACGCAACGAAAGCCCTCAAGGATGAATAATCTTTCCCGTTTTTTCCACATTTTCCCTTATTTCTTCGCTCCTAATAGTTGCAGCGTGATGTTATATAGCCTAAACCCTTCCTCGATAAATGGGCTATCCAACACTGAAAGAATTTTTCAAATCGGACCAGTAGTTCCTGAGATTAGCGCGTTCAAACAAACAAACAAACAAACAAACAAACTCTTCAGCTTTATAATATTAGTATAGATTATTTTACTTGTCCTTGGTCCATTTATCTACAGAATTATTGATTTCAATTGAAATTGTTCTATTACTTTTTTTATTATTATTATCTCCGAATAGTCTTCTAGTAACCTTTTACTAGCTTCCGCCAGCGGTTTCACCCGCTTTCCCGTGGGAACTCCGCGCTTCTTTGATAAAAGGGCTATCTATCACTGAAAGAATTTTTCAAATCGGACCAGTAGTTCCTGAGATTTGCGCGTTCAACCAAACAAACTCTTCAGCTTTTTAATATTAGTTTTATCTTTTACTCCTCCCCAAACGATTGCAAATAATAACTATATTTTTGTCCAAACCCAAACTATATTTAACCCTATCTCACACAAAGAAACTTTTCATACAAATTACCGATTCACAGTCCCGTTCGGCTTACACAAATGTGTAAATACAGTTCGAAATGCCACAAACAAATCGTGATATGTCAAATACAAAGTTTCCTATAAATTGTGAAAATGAAAACCCCGGTACATCACTAGTATCGATACCTAGCATTTTGTAATTCGGAATTCTTGAATCGAATAGGTTACTTGATTTGTAATTAAGCAAATTGTGTTTAGGTAATGTTGTGATTTGTTTTCGATTGTAGGGGATATTTAGGTTCTTAGTTAATTAATATTTGCTTGTTTAATGAGTACTAAATTACGGAATATAGTACTAAAGTGTTAGTGAATGTGATTGGCTACTTTTGAAGGTACTAGAGCAGGACTCGCGCACGAAGGGTTCCGAACAAAAAAAAAACCAGGTGCGAGTTGGACTCGCGCACGAAGGGTTCCGTACCATTATCTATGAAAAATGAACGTATCTACTTCATACAACTGGCTAAAATACAAACATTTTTCGGACAACAAAAAATAACTTTGTTTTTCATACAAATAAATGAATAACAAAGTTATAATTTGCGTTTTCACACGTTTATTGTATGGGGGTTTCAAATTTTTTTTTAAATTGTTTTGTATTTATTGTTATAGCGGCAATAGAAACACATCATTCATGAAAATTTCAGCTTTCTAGCTATCACGGTTTATGAGTTACAGCCCGGAAACAGACAGACAGACAACGTAGTCTTAGTAATAGGGTCCCGTTTTACCCTTTGGGTACGGAACCTTAAAAACTAGTTTATTATGTGGTAGTTCCCTAAAATTCGGTAACAGAATCTCACCATCATTTGTGGAAATGTCAGGTCTCTAA
The DNA here is from genome assembly GCA_002382865.2 of Heliothis virescens. Lineage (NCBI taxonomy): Eukaryota > Metazoa > Arthropoda > Insecta > Lepidoptera > Noctuidae > Heliothis > Heliothis virescens. The sequence continues at coordinate 10,255,195 of NWSH02000296.1, read as the reverse complement.
CTATCATGGTTTATGAGATACGGCCTATTGACAGACCAACAGCATAATCTTATTGATACGGAACCATAACAAATACTTGTATTATGACCAACAAGGTGATGAAACCACACACAGGGTGTTGACAAAATATACTGCAGTGTTTTTATCAATTTATTGTTTATGGAATTTGTTCTCAACAAGACAATAGACAAAAGGTTATCGTTCAATTGTTTTAGGTAACAATTACGGTAGGTATGCATGCATTATTTTGCATAATCGTAGTGATTTTGCGAATAAGATTTTGTACTGAAAAATGTATGAATGGAAAAAAAAAGAATGAATGAGTTTGATGTGTAGGCATGTAAAAACAAATACATATTTATGTAATTGTGTATTTTATGGTACTGTTGTAAAACTTCTGTAGGTACTAATACAGTGAAACCTGGTAAAAAGTCTATTACATACGACCGAACTTTGCATTGTTGTTCTACAATGAAAATAGTTCGGTTGGGCTCACAGATTAATGAGGGTTTACGATATAACAACTGTCGAAATGATGTTCGGTCGGAACGAGTCGCAACCGAACCGACTAAACGATATGGAAAATGATTTCGTAGTAAGAAACTTGCGAACATTTGGCCGATAGTTCGTCGTTAACACGTTCGGAGTAGACCCCAAGGTTTATCCTGCCGAGGCTGCGGGATGGTTCAAAAGAGTTACCGCGGCCCAGGTACACAGAGAGCTCAAGAAGAAACACGGTGGGCTTAATCAGTAAAAGTCAGACACTCCCTATCATCCACAGCGGGATGATTTCCCACCAAAAAAAACGTTACATACATTTCGCAGCTAGCGCCCATATCTTACAAAAATCTAATCACCTTATCAATTATTGCAATCTACTGCATACCTATCTGAAACCGTCGATCACAATAACACAAAACAGACCAAGCGGTATTTCCAATTCAATAAAAAGTCTAGCCAAAATATTAATTGGCTAACTGTGTGATGAAAACCTATTAGCGTGTATCTTGATTAAGGTTTTTTGTTAGAGTTATTGACCGGGCGACGCCGCAGGATGTACTTAACTCATCTAAAGATTGAATGCAAATGGATTTGATTGAATTTAGCTATGAATTATGTGCCAATATCCTATCAAATATATTTTTTATTTTGTTGCCAAGTGCTCAATTTTATCTATTTCGAAATAGGTTTCATAACTTTTGATTTGATATTAATTTTTATACTTATCGACTGCTTATCTGTGTGCTGCAGGTTCGATTCCCGTAAGGGATGGTTCAAAATGTTCCGTATGTGTTTTTTTTAATTTTCATGGAGTGGGTTACACAGGAGGCTATGCTAAAAAAAATATGCCTCGCTAATTCCCTACAAAGAAGCTATGCTACTTAAATAAGTACCGTTAAATTACTCGACCTTTTGTGACAATAATTGATTAAAACGAACCCAATAAGTAACTAGTTTTATTTATTTATTAGGTTATTATTTACATACAACATACACTATTACAAAAAAACTTAAATTAAGAACTAAAAACTAAAAAGCGTCAAAAAATTCCTCCCCATCTGTTGACCGGGAGCGTGCCCAAAAGGCTGGCAGCATTGCCAAATTGCCACGCTGGATGGCAATGCTTAATCTTAACCCAATAAGTTGACCTTCAAAATGGAAGTAACTAGACAGAAGCTAATATTTTAATTGAAACTAACCAAGGCCATCAAAAATAGAAAACACATTACCCGATGCACTAACGACAGTTTTCCCAACACGCTTTCATTAACAACGACGATATTTTGATGCCCAAGGTCAAGGTCACTCCCTAATGTCATTATTGGCATCAATTTGCCAAGTTTTACGCGACTAATTTCTCCGTAATTGAGGCGCGCCCGTAAAACCAACGCCTATTTTTGCCACGAACACCGCACCTTCAACATCATATTTTTCATTTTGCTAAATACTTTTAATGGTGATTGCTCGGATTATTTTAGCTGCACGATACGTTTTACGGTGGCGCCTTTTTTTCTTTATTAAAAAATGCAAATTGTTTCGTTGCAAAAATACGGGAATACTTTTTTAAATATTACTTTAAAAGGTACGTTATTTTTAATCAGCCTGTATATTGATCTATTTGTCAGACTATGAGTTTAACAGACTTTCGGACTTTTAATTAGAAGAGTATGACAATTGTTAGAAATTACTATTGCATTAAATACATCATAGTTTACAGCTTGGTCACCCATCCAATTTACAACCGTGCAAAGTGCAGCTTAACTTCGCAAACGAAATTTTAAATCATACCGAGGATGAAAGTGTCTTTTCCTTGAATTAATTAAATTCTATTTTATCCTTTCTCTTCAAAGAAAATCTACGCATACGAGTTCCTTCAATTGAAGATGCGGTACAAAAACTGTGTGTCTAGTTTTTGTTGAGCTAGTCCTGGCGTTCAATGTAAGGTTATAAATAAGCCTTGAATTATGTATAGATTGGACTAAGAGGTGCTTTACACTAACTATTTTATAGTAAAGAAAAATAAAGAATAATTATTATTTATTTGGGTGATTTATTCTACAAATTAGGTACCTAACCATAGTTACCATACTTAAGGTTGGAAAGCTTATGTAAACTACATAGTGACCTATATTTTTCTTTAATATTTATTTTTATGTCATATCCAGAGATTCTTTTCTAAAGTTCTTTTTAATGGTGCGCGAAGTTCCCACTAATTCCTTTTATAATACCTAGTTGAAAATGACTATCTGTATGGTTAGTTATGGTTAGTGAATCAATTTAGGTAGATAATTGGCCTAAAGTTAAAGCATCCAATAACGTTAAATATTAATGGCAGTTAAAATGTCTTAAAAAAACTAGCGAAAGTAAGTTACGAATTTCCTCTTCCGAACATGTAATGCTTGAAATATTCCCAATTTTAAGCGATTTCTAATAAAACAAACACTAATTAATGAAACTGCATCATTACTGCTTGCAGTAAATTATTAGAGTCCGTAGGACTACTACTTTAGATTACTTAATTTAATATACACCTATATCCTTCTTAAACTTTTCCATATAGTTATCTATATATTTTTTAATGATTTGATTGTTTTATGTATTAACGTAATGACGATTAGAGCGTATTTTTTTTTCAAAAAAAATGATTCCTTAGTTTATGAGCCTAAATGATAAATCAATCATGTGTAGAACACGTGGTAGAAATATTGCCAACGAATTAGATTACAGATTGTATATAATTTTTTTATTATTTTCTAATGGCTTCGATTCCAAAAACTTTTTTGTTTCATATACAAAACTTTTTACTTCCCCCCTAAGTGATCACCTGTCAATATTGATACATAAACTACAGATCAAAGATCTTTGAACTTATTACTGATTTATTAATTAATTATATCAAATCAATTACTAAGTATGATGTGGAAGTTTTTTCTAATTACACAAATATTAATGAGTGTATCTGTCAATCAGATTTTTAATCTGTTGTGATCGTTTGAGCGGGAATGATTAAGTTTCATGTGTCATTTATTTTAAATTAGTTTTTCGGATTAAATAAATCATTTATTTTATAAGCTTCATATTCATTATTAAAAATAGAGACATCCTTCTAATATTATTAATGCCAAAGTTTGTTAGAATGTTTGATAGCTTTTTATCCGGGTGCAGGAAATAGTTCCGTCAGGAAGGGAATGAAAGCTAGTTATGAACAATTTTGCTTAACTTAAATAAACTTAATTTCGTGAAGTTCTTTAGAGAAACAATAATTATGAAAGTCATTCTGTTTTCTTCTGAAAATAACAGTTTACCTTTTGTAATCATAATAAAAAAAAACTTTTTTCTTACAAAAAATATTGTGACGCAAATAATCATATAATTATCTACATGCATTCCCCCATATTAACCTTTCACGATAACATAAAGAAAAACTATTTACCTATAATCGAATAAAATGTACAAAGCCCTTTACAAAACAACACCCTTTACTTTAACTTCAGTAAGCACGCACAAAAAACGCAACAAAAACGCTTTTAAAGTTCAATATAGATAGAAACATATTAATATGTATTAGTTAGGAGTTCTGCAGGTGTGTGAATGACTACTGAATTATTTATCGTGAAGGATAAATATATTTATTTTATTTGTAACTTTGAGAAAGTTTCGCTACTTACCACTTACATTTTTTTAAACTCTCGACGCAAAAAGAGTGGTAACCAGGTTTTAAGTGCTCAAAAAATAAATAAATATATTTTTTCAAAAAAAATACTTTGTTGAGAATAATGATTTATAGTGTAAATAATTATTTTCTGGAGATTCACATAATCACGATAATTTTCACCACAAGATTCCATCATTTAATGATAACTCCATCAAGAAATGCATAACCTTTCAGTCTTATATCGTCAGTGGTTTCACCAGCGTCCCGCGGGAACTATTCCGCGCATCCGGATAAAAAGTGGCTATCTAACACTGAAAGAGTTTTTCAAACAAGTCAAGCGATCTAATAGTTCTTGAGAAAGGCGCGTTCAAGCAAACAATCTCTTCAGTTTTATAATATTAGTATAGAATTCTATCACTAACGATTCTAGACAATTTCAAAATAATTTTAGCAAACAAAAAAACTGTTATTTCTTATTAAAATTTCTCTTTCTCTGCACATCTTGACCAGACACAATAAACCTACTTTTCAAACCATCTTTCACGATTACAACGAAAGATTAAAAACTACTAGGACAGCATAAAATGCGTAGTACATATCATCTAAGAGCTACCATCTATCATTCCTAGCCACCTTAGTTATCACAAACAGCGTTAAAATAACCATTTATGCGCTTCCCAGGTACCAGGCGACCATAAAATTCAAGATGTACTGAGAATCCGATCGTATCTATGTACGCCAACAAAAATGCTCTAATCTTAGTTACGGATCGCATTATGCAAGCCAATAAGATTTGAATTTAGATATTTGACACAATGTAGGGTGTTGCAGAATAACCAAATCCTTTGCAGTATTCAATTAAGGAATATACCTACTGTATTTTTTGGTTATATTTTTATTTTCTAGAAATAACACCTAGAATCTAGAAATAGAACCTAGCTTCATGATAAAATTGTTATATTTACATTAATAAATCAAATAGTCCACGATCTGCTATCAAAAAAATAATATTTAAATGGTAGATAACAGGTACATAAATGTAACTGAAAACACTTATAATCTATTTCAGAATGAAGCATTAAAATTGTATAAAATCTGTATTTTTCCTCCGCATATTTTTTACAGTCTCATTTCAAGTAACTTCCAGGCTTGGCCTTCTTTTGATATTTTTATGATGTGTCTTAAAAGTACTTGGTTTTAGATTTTCGGTGGGACTTTTTCATCTCTGTACTGATAGTCCATTATGGGTGAAATGGTTCAGCATTCTAATTGTACCGTAGGCTTTTGACGGTAGTTGTAAATTTAGACGTGATTTACATGTGTGAGTGACGCATGACGTAATACATGTGTGTGTGTATGTGGAAATCAATTTGGTTATGTAGGAATTTGTATGCATTGAGTGAATGTCTCATGATCATTTTATAATACATTGCCTGAACACAACAGATCCTCCGGTTAACCTAAAACCACACACTACTGTGCATTAATGACTCCATATCGTAGGTACCTACAATGTTACTTAAAAAAAGCTGAAGCAAATATTAAAAAAAAATGTCTAGGTATATTACAACAAAATAAAAAGATGCAAATGTTTTTGATGTCTTTTTCATAAATTCATAATGAAATTCCATAGTCGTAGAAATTGAAAATTTTAAATTCCTGTTACTGTAATAAAAGTAATATTTTTATCAAAAAGTTTACTAATATTCATGTTTATCTCATTCCAGGTCCGCGTTGTCTACACGACAGGCGTGTGCGACCAAAGTTTTGTGACAAACGAACAAACAGTACGAATACGACGACATTACCGTTACATTTTCAATTCACGTCACACTTCGGTGAACTTCGGTGAACTTCGGCAACGATCGGCTACGAGACAGAGATAGTACGAGGAGGAGCGAGACAACGATATTTTGGATAACAAAACGAATATTTATTAAGTTTACAAAGACTTTTAAGTAATAGGTACTAATTGGTTCAAATTAAGGTCTATTTTCAAATCAATAAGGCATAAATGTCTAAATTACCGCTGTAAAGGCTAATTAATTTAATATTTTGTGCATTATATTTAGAGATATTTGTATAAAAACAATCAAATTTTAAAATAAAATTGTCTTGCTTACCTTTTATTTGTAAAACGAAGAAACGAAGTGTAAATTAGGCATTAAAAATTGTAATTTTGTGTTACATAACATTTCTTTTTATATTTATTTGTAAAAAATACTATTGAAAAACAAGTTAAAATTCTGTCACATGTAATTATTTTTAACAATCACTAAATATAAAAAGAAATGTTACGACTGTGTGAAAATGTAAGAGAAATTAATAATTTTTATAACGAAAAAGAACTTAATTTTGATCTCTTAATGAATAATTATTTATGAATGTAATGCCATATTAAAGTATAATACTTCATTGGTGTTCGTTAGTAGATTTTAAGTGGGTCTTTCATCACAAACTACGAAATATTTTCTTTACCAAGGACAGCTAAGGTTAACTTTATCCAAATAAAATATGGATAAATATTAACTACTGCATAAATATATGCCTTTTTTACATCGCAAAATATAAACATATTGACATTACCAACTTTTTAACAAAAGTGAAAAAAATATAGGAGACTACAATAGACAGTCAACGCCATCTAGTTGTAAAAGACAGAACTAAGGTGGCAAGATGGCGGACTATTGTATATGAAAATGAGAAAGATGACACGTGAAAATAAAATAGATGAAAGACCTATACACGGCTCATGATATTCTTAAACATAGGTTAAGTATTAATATTGTTTTTTGGACGTTTAAAAACGTCTTTTCAATTACTCTGATAACAGAAACTTATAATAGTTATGCCAAAATGGCTGCAAAAGATCTTGATGATTAAAAATAATAACTCAATTCTCGCGTGTCGGATAATTGTAATTAGAAATCAGAATCACAAATTAAACTATGAATCAAAATCATGAGCCTATTATATTAATTAGATAAAGATTTCTCTGCTACATTTTAACGTTTTAAAATTCCTTCCGTCGATGCAAACCAAAAATGCGAGGTGCCTTATAAATGCTTTTTTCGAAAAAATATCTTTGTAATATTAATGTTTTAGTATTAAGGGAAATAGTCACAAATATCTTCGATTTTTTAGGTTTTTCTAGTAATTAAGTACCTACCGGTTATGCAATTCTTGATATGCATTTATTCCATTTTTTTAATATTTTTTTACAGTCATAGTTTCTCTTAGTGCACGATTATTTTGCGTTTAAATAATGCTGTGTTGTGCCCCGTTTTGCGATACCTTCCATCATATTTCTGGAATATTTAAAATTTTAATTACTTTCATCAAATATGCAGCTATGTTTTACACCACTATATGGAGAAAAAATAGCTTGTGAAACCTTTTTATTTTAATACCTACGATAAAACTTTTTTAAGGCACAGAAAAAGCCTTGCCACGGGTTTTACCAAGTAAAACTCGAATGTAGGCGTAGGCTACCTTAATTATTTCACTGCTCCGAATTCAAGGAAAAAATGTGTTTAAATAAAAAATATTGTCAAAAATTGAATATAAATCTTGCATTCGCGTTTAAAATAATATGATGTAATACAGCATTATTTAAAACGCAAATTAAATCCTTTTAACAACAAGCTGCTGGTTTGTTTTTATTTTCATTTTTAAAAGATTTTTTAAAATAAATTGACCTAAATTGTTATTTTATAAAAATAGCTTTTTGATTGTCTTAAAACTTTTATAAAACCAAATTACTTTTACCGCCATTACTTTTGCCGAAAACTGTCATGGCGGCTTTTTTTTAAATGAAAATAAAAACAGATCAACAGACCTTAGATAAGTCTACATACTCTCTATGGATAAATCTCTCGGAATTTCAAAATCGATTTGATATTTCGATACGATTTATCGATTATGAATTTTGTATTCCAAATATTGTTCTCGATAGTAAGCTAGGCCACCACTTTATAATTCCTAGGGTATGTTTTATTATCTTTAGAATAAGTTTTCATTCAGTGTTATGTAATATCAATCGATATTGTAATACTTTACGATAAATAAATGAAATGATATTGAATCTATTTTGTTTTTTTAGACCTATGTAAAGTAATAGCAAAGTTACCTGAAATGTTTGGCGAAAAATGGGTAAATTTCAACTTTCCTATATAGATGAACACTTAAGAACCGAAACTTTTGATATTATGAGCTTTTTAAAAAAATATTGTATTCGCCCTCGATAACATTTGATTTGTGTAATCTTGTTGTAGACATCTTTATGAAACAAATCTTCCGCTAGATGTCACAATTATTATTTTATTATTGGATCCTTAGTTTATGCAGTAATTTTACTCAAGTCTCTAATATCCTACACAATAGCGTGCAACGTATAAAACGTTGTAATTCTGTAAAAGCACGCTAGAGGGCGCTTGGAGAACAAAGTGTTCCAGCTAGTGGTTAACTTTTAATTAATGGTTCAATGATCACTTTTGATCCCAAATAAAAATATCAAAAATTGATTCTAGAAGAGCTCGTGGCTAAGTCAAAGCCGCGCGGATCGATCGATCATAAGGTTAAGCAACGATTGGCGCGGTCGGTCCGTGGATGGGTGACCATCTTGTCATAACCGAGTTTCTCCGGTTTCGAAAAGGCCAACGATAAACATGCGTGGGGTCCCCGGCTGTCATCTTAAACATCTTGGCCAGTCGTTAAGGATAGTCAGAGGCCAGAAAAGTCTTGGAATCCAATCTTTACCAAGGGGTGCAGGTTGCCCGGGTAACTGGGTTGTGCGGAGCAGGTCAAAACAGGCAGTTCCATGTAAAACACTGGTTCTCAGCTGCATCCGGTTAGGCTGGAAGCCGACCCCAACGTAGTTGGGAAAAGGCTAGGCAGATGATAATATTAACTTTTGATCCTAGTCCATACGTTCAGCTTACTACTTCATTATCATCAGCCTTTTTATCGTCTCATAGCTGGAAATACGTAGAAGCGAGAGAGAGAGAAGAATCTCACACAGAGAAGGATTGAGCGTTACTCACCACGCTTGCTCAATGCGGGTTGGTGATTTCAGACTTTACAGTTCAGGCTTCCTCGACATGTTTTCCTACACCACAAACAGTCATTGATTTCCAAGATATACTTAAAAAATACCTACATTTAAATTTACAAAAGTTGCATTGATACTTGCCTGACCTGGAATCAAACTCAGACACTCATACTTGAGAGCTTGGTACTTTACCCACTAGGCCAGCACGATAGTTTACTACTTACTGGTTGCAAAACAAAAAAGTTTTTCTGCAGTTTCACATATTTTCATAATATGAATTTTATTAAGAGAATAAAAGTGCATTTATCACCGAAACTAAGAAAAACTTTCGATTGTTTTAATAAATTGACGATGTCTATGTAAATGAGTGTTAAATCGCTAAAGCAATTTTTATATCCATTTCATAATTATAAACGTGAAAGGTTGTATGTGAGCATGTTTGTTACTTCAAAATTCAGAGTTCAAAGTTTCAAAGTTGAAAAAAAAATATGTATAATAGACTAGCAAACCCGACGAACTCCGTTTCGCCACCAGATGGCGCCAAATATTTTTCCGTTTTCCTGCTTTTCTCTTGAAATTTTTCCTGAATTTTCTTTGCTATAAACCTCACGGAGCCCGAGACCTTTCCAACGAATGCAAAACTGTGGAAATCGGTTTGTGCGTTCTGGAGTTATAGCGTCAGGAAGGAAAACCCGACTTATTTTTACATATAGGTATAACAGACAAGCAATTACTGTCGCCGTGAGTGCATCGTGCAAGGGCTAATCGCGAAAGCGAAGCGATCCGAAGCGAATTGTCAATCGCTTCGATGACTGTACAGACGCCCGTCGGTCAACCTACCGGAATCTGCAAAATTTTACCAATTGAAAATTAACTTTCCGCTATTGTGATAAGGTTGAAAATATATCGATGAAATTTGGCAGATTGAGGTAGGTTGATGAGTTGATGTAGGTACAGTCGACAGAAAGTCAGTGTACTGTCGTCTGTCTCTCTAAAGAAACTCGACTGTTTGTTAGCTTCGTACCGCATCGCACAACTTCGCGATCGCATCCCTAACACTCACTTAGGACGCAGCGCAAGCATGCATGATCAAGATAGATGAATGCACGTATCAGGCCAAGGTAAATGATCGGTATAAAATATAAAATCTAAAAGTGGCAACACTTATGCAACGAATTTAAATAGGAAACGCTGGCAATATTCGTGACCTTAAGATAAGTAGTGTTTCGATATAAATGATGAGCATAGGAAATTATGAAATTACGGAGTTTTTTGTGAATGAGTAATGTTCGTAGAAGTTTTTTGTGAGACATAATGTTGGGGATTTTACGTGTGACCCGGTTAGTTTGAAGGCAGCGAATCTTAACGGATGTCTGTATGTTTGTACGTGTGTATGTACATATAGTCACATCTTTCGGTGGTTAAAAAAATTGGAGAATGCACATTGGCAGAATGTGAAACTAGCCTTCGCTAGTCTTCGCTTGCTCTCTCGCCTAAAATTGAAAGCAGAATAAAACAACCACACAATATTAAAGTCCTATATTTCTACTAATTTACATTAAATATTTTTTTAACTACCATTTAATTTATCTAAGGTAAATAAAAATTAAGACCCCCTAAATGGCCCTCATCCCTTTTCCTTTGTTCTTGAAGTCTCTCCTCATCGTTACCATCAATACCTAACCCTAGTCTTTCAATCAGTTTCTCCCCTTTATCTCCATGTAACTCTATGAACTGTCTTCGTCTCTTCAAAGCCACATCAGGATCGAAGATCCAAGTAGTCTTGTCATGGATTACAGGATGACCAATGAGGTTCGTACGAATAAACCCAGCTATGGGTCCTGTGGGATTTTGTGCTGCCGCTTGTCGGTAAAACAGGAGCAGGCAGAATGACAGCTGAAAAAAAGTTAACCGTCAATGACAAACGTCAGATTGAGAAATGGCGCGAAAATGCGGCGGGATTTTTTGTTTTGTTTTGTTGTGCATAAATTATATATACAGGTTTTGTTTGTAAATTAAGTATGGCCGAGTAATATTTGCGTCACATGTCAAAGTTTTATTACAAAATATGTTTTGTATATTCATAAATTTAACTGTTAATAATTTTAGAACAATAGTGAATATAAACTAGCTTTTGCGACCTGTCACGTGCCAAGAGGCCGCCATCGCATTCCAATGTCACATTAAAGCCATTAGTTAATTATTATGCGTTGCTTAATATATTTAAAGTATCTTGAACAATTTTGTGTAGCAAGCAAAGCGTGTTTTATACTACTTTTACTTGCAGGTCAAAGTTCGAAGATAAATAAGCATATTTTGACGATGCAAATTCTTGCAAAATGAATGCCGGTTTCTTAGTTCCTATTACTTATTCCTTATGGTTCCTTTTGCTTTATTTTTACGCGAAGTGGCTGAATCGATATCTACTTAAAGATAAATCTTAAACTTGAGGGAGGCTTATCGGAAGTTTTTAATTAAGGACCTTTTTTCCATTCGGAAGCGAGAAAAACCGCGAAAAATCTAACTTTTGGTAAAACATATCGCCTGCTTTAATTACAGACCACAATACCAAGGAATGTTGTAAAACATGCACTACTACATTAACTATTCCGCGCCTTCGGATAAAAAGTAGCCAATAGCCTTCCTCAAGAAATGGGTCATAATATTTTTTCATATTGGTCCTAAGATCAGCGCATTGAAGCAAACAAATAAACTCTTTAGTTTTATATCTAGCATAGATTCTAATTAAAACACACATTCATTAGTCACTTGATATTCCAAGGCCAAATAATATCAAACCACAACCACTCTCACTTATAAAAAAAAAACAAATCACATCATGCACAACAAAAACAAAAAAAAAAAACTTTTGATTCCCGCCAAAAAACCTGTCAAAATCACTGCGATGCGTTCGGATATTCACTCGAAACGTTTACTCACTGTTATTAATTTGTACATTTTTATTTTATTTTGTTTTGTTTGTTGAAATTAATGACCAAGCCGTGTGGCGTTCGAACGTGGACTGGTGGAACAAGTTAAAATGTAACTTTTACATATAAAGCAGTGCAATTGCTTAACTGTGTAGACGTTGATATTGTTACGTCATTGGGATTGGGTAACGAACCTTTTTTTTTAGTAGGGTGGGACGGGCTGTTGGTGGAATACTTTAGTTCATTTTGATATGTAACTTGGTAATTTCGGTAAATTAATTAAATAAAATCATGTGCATTTCTTTATTGTTTTCTTGTGAAGGAAAGTGCGGGTCAAATATATTTGTTGGCATTTTTTTTTTAAATTACTTTCAAATAAACTTTCATTTGTTGTGAAAGGTCAGTTAACTTTCAGAATATTAAGTATGCTGGAATAAATTAAGAAACATCATCGAAAAATGTATCAGTATAAAAAAGGCAATCAAAAGATTTTGCATATTTTAAGCACAAAGTTTTTAATAAATACAGATGCTATGCTGCTAATATGGAAATCCATATATTGCGTGCCGACAATATTGCGTACTCACTGCCTTTATTAAAGTAATTATCTTATGTAATCATCACCGTTTCTCGTGTGTATAACACGATTCATTCAGAAATAAGGTTACCCAGGTATAACAGTTATATCTATAAGTATTAACCAGGTATGACAGTACTTAGTCTATGCGCGAATAATTAGATTACCGAATTCCTTAGAGTATACATTACCGAATTCATACCACCTTGTACTTTAACTACGATTTTCAGTAAATCTATCAGTTGATTTGGTTACTAGAGATAGGAATTTGACATTACTAGTATGGAGATTATTTCGAAACTATATCTCTAGTAAGCAAATCAACCGATATATAGGTTTTTGGAATGGCCGTAAGTTTACATAAATTAATCTACAAGAAGAACACTATAGAAAAACTTGTGGAAAACGCGGGAAATCTAAGCATAGATAAGAACAAAAGGTTCCATTTCAATCTCCCATTTTATCCCACCCTGTTTTACCGACGCTCCCTGACATTTGTCAGTCGCCGGGAAAAATCAATAATTTCAACAACAGTCTGTGACGTTCTTGCGAGCCTTGTTCAAAGTTAAATAATATTATTTGTTTATAACAAAATGATGCAAGAATATGACGACGATTTCTTCTTTGAAGAGGATAAAATGTATGTATTGCATATTATTTGCGTGTTTCTCGTGAGGACTAAAATGTGTGAACTCGTTATCTGTTGGTTGGACTTTTTTATTAAATTAGGGACTATAGATATGTGTTGTGTATTGTTTAAATAGTATTTCATAAAATATAGATCTTAATTTATACATTTTACTATACTAGAGCCTTCATTTTTCGTTTCATATTTAATTTCTCATGAAAGTATATAATATTTTTGTTTGTATTACAACGAACATAATTTGTAGCTGTAATAATAGAGACTATGAGAATATTAAAATTCAGAAGCGATAATATCATAATAGAGATGGTACCAGGGCATAATTCTTTCCAAATTAATTTTATTTACGTGTTCATAGCAATGCTACAGGTGGATATTGCGGCCTTCTTCGATACACACGGAAAGGATATATGTATACTTTAAAATAAACTTTAAATTTTATGATAGAATAGGTTATTATGTAGGTTAATGATTCATGTCTGTAGAATCCATTATCACAGATTCAGAGTAGACAAATAATCTATTTGGTGTCCTCACGTAATAATGAAGCCTATGTTTGTGTTTCAAGTAACCCATAAGCAAGATGGTATTCGTATGCTATTTTACCCAACTGCTGAAGGATGCAACTATTTTCGACTAACCCACGTCAGAGCCAACCACAGATAACACAACTATCAGTAGCTTATAAAGTGGAGTAGTCTGAAATCGTAATTTTACAAAACCTACGCGGAGCTCGGAAAAATTAAAAAATCTAGATATTATTGTTCTTTTTTTGCTTTTTCTTGGCCATTATTACGTAGATTTTCGGATAAGCTGACCTTCGGCGATTGCATTTATTTCGAATGAACCACACTTGGAGCATATAACCAACCGGAAAAGCCATTACGTACATTTCCCTCTGCTGAAGCTACGAGAAAGAATCGCTGCAGATCATTATTATATTGTTAGTCTATCAATTTTACGTTGAGCGTGCGCAACAATATGAAAATGCATGAGTAACCTCGTGCTAACCTTGTGCTTGCCTCGCCTTGAGCATAAATTGGCATTTTTTCTCATAGTGATTACTTATGGCAGATCCAGTTGGTTAAATGCTCCAAGCAACGAAGCATGCGTTTGTCAATATGGCAACATCGCTTATCTGTAACTTCCTTTATTTTGCAGCAAATTATCAGTTGTTTGAACGACTTTGTTAACTTTACGGTTTTCTATCGATTTTTGTGATCATGTGGCAACAAAACAGCCAGTTTTATATTTTCAATGATACGAGGATTTGTCCCCAGCTTCAAGCTACTATACATAACATGTTTGAAGATAAAATGTGTGTACACCTTTTTTTGTTTTTGTTTTTTTAATTTTATTTTTTGCTTTTATTTAATGTGCTGTAATATCCGTAGGTAATACTTAGATATATTGTTTTATACCTACCTATGAGTAAGTAATTGGATTGTGAACTATGTCGTTATTCCTTAAGGGATTTAATAAGTAGGTACCTTTAGTAAGTATATTAATTTACTTTAATAGATTTAGTGAGAGAACAAGATACTTAGATTATTTCGTTTTGTTTTGAAATTATAGGTTTGTTTTTCTTGCGTACCACAGTTTGTATGTTGTTTTAAAATTAATTTTAGTTTGCAGGATTTTTTAATAAATATTGAGCACGCGTAAATAATTTCCAAATTATTTTAAAAATGCCTCCCGAACGTAATTTTTATTCTGGTAAATACAATTTTGAAAAGAAAATTTGTTTTTTCTTATGTTTGTTATTTCTTATTTTTGTTTAGCAAACAAAATGGAAATGTTTCCAACTTGTTGCTTCCGGTTGAAGAGAAGTGAGTAAAATTGAAACAGTTTTGGATTATTTTTGCGTATATTTCTTTAATCTATTTTTTTTTTGTATTTTTTATTTACTTAGTGCTTCGCCAATGGTTCAAGATCTTACGAAGGATGTATCAGAAATCAAAATATTTGAAGAGTAAGTACGAATCGTGTTTTTCCTTTAGTTTTGCTAATTACAGCTTAACGTTGGATTTCTATAATATTTAACATAAGCTCCATAATAATAAATTATTTTAATCACAAAGCAACAGATAAATCATCATATGATCAAATATAAATCGGCCATAAGTCATTTCTCAGGACTACCTATGTAACAAATTTCATTTAAATCGGTCGAGTAGTTTTAACCCGACAGTGTGACAGAAAAACATACTTTCGCATTGAAAAGGATTTTACATTATCATTATTCATTTATTCAGAAAGCCGAAAGAAGAAATTGTAGAGGTGGAAACTGAATGCATTTTCAATGATCTTCGCTACGAAAGATATACGATACAGCATCAAGATCTCTTGTAAGTAAATGGACCAGAAGCCACCATGTTTTTGTACAAAGAACACTATTATTAGAAGCTTCAATGGTAGGAAATTTGTGAGTAAGTCTAGAAGCTAGGTAGCTTGAACTGCAAGGCCATTGTGAGCCGATCTGCATACCACAGACAATAATTACCTAAACAATCGACCAAAGATTTCACGGACAGCAATGTTTGTGACTCGCGTGCATTCATTCAAGTTCGTTCATCATTCATTAGAAACAGTGTGCAATTAGAGACTGAACCGCCAACATCAAGGTGTCCGAATTAAAATGTATTTGATTATCTAAAAAGTACAGTAAACCTATTCGCAAGATATTCAGGACTCACATTTCCTAAGTCCTCAAGAGATTGAAATTGAAGACCAGCGCATTCAGTCTCTAATTCCAAAGCTTTTTTGCTAAGCTAGTCGGTAAAATTAATAAGCTATTACATTTTTCAGGTTGTAATAATGATGATGGTTTCTATCGCTAGATTTTAAGACAAACGTAGACCCTATTAATTAATGTATTCATGCTAAACTAAGCGAAAAATTATATGCACTAACATGTAAATATTTTTATAATTTATTGTAAGCTCTATCGCTATTGTTTTTAGAATAGTTTTTGTAATAACGCTAAAATAAAAATTATTGAAATGATGCACCTGTGTGTTATTTGATTTTTTCGATTTACAGAACAAGATTATAAGTATTATCTACAAGCCTATGTCATGTCCAGGTGAGTATTTATAATGTAAAAACCTCGTTATAAAATAAATAGCCCATATACAAGGTGTCCCTCAAAGTATGAATCAAATGGAACAGGAGTGTAGACATGGTCATATACCACATGAACTTTTTGACTTCAGAATGTGGGTCAAATTTTGGACGTGTCAAAAATACTCACGTTCCATTTGACCCATACATTTTTTTTATCGATGGGAAATCATCAGATGACCCCTCCCGCTGTGGGTGACAGCGTGAGTGAGTGTCAGACTTTTACTGACTAAAACACACCGTGTTCCTTCGTGAGCCCTTTGTGTGCCAGGGCCGCGGTAACTCTTTCGAACAACTCGCAGCCATACATCCATACTTCGAAGGATACCGTGTATAACTTTCCTCAATAAATGGTCTATCTAACACTGAAAAAAAATCTAATTGGTCCAGTGGTTTAAATCAATTTCTTACTAAATAAATTTTTCAGGGGTATGACAGTAACGTCAGGCAGCGTGGTGTTAAGCAAAGATGAGAAGAACCTGATAGGCATCAGTATAGGTGGGGGAGCACCTCTATGTCCCTGTTTGTATATCGTACAGGTACCGTATTCGGTTTATTTACTAAACTAGCTTCTGCCAGCGGTTTCACTGCGTCCCGTGGAACTACTCGGCACACCCGGATAAAACGTATCCTATAGCCTTCCTCGATAAATGGGCTATTTAACACTGAAATATTTTTTCAAAACGGACCAGTAATTCCTGAGATTAGCGCGTTCAAACAAACAAACAAACTCTTCAGCTTTATAATATTAGTATAGATGANACTATACTAGAGCCTTCATTTTTCGTTTCATATTTAATTTCTCATGAAAGTATATAATATTTTTGTTTGTATTACAACGAACATAATTTGTAGCTGTAATAATAGAGACTATGAGAATATTAAAATTCAGAAGCGATAATATCATAATAGAGATGGTACCAGGGCATAATTCTTTCCAAATTAATTTTATTTACGTGTTCATAGCAATGCTACAGGTGGATATTGCGGCCTTCTTCGATACACACGGAAAGGATATATGTATACTTTAAAATAAACTTTAAATTTTATGATAGAATAGGTTATTATGTAGGTTAATGATTCATGTCTGTAGAATCCATTATCACAGATTCAGAGTAGACAAATAATCTATTTGGTGTCCTCACGTAATAATGAAGCCTATGTTTGTGTTTCAAGTAACCCATAAGCAAGATGGTATTCGTATGCTATTTTACCCAACTGCTGAAGGATGCAACTATTTTCGACTAACCCACGTCAGAGCCAACCACAGATAACACAACTATCAGTAGCTTATAAAGTGGAGTAGTCTGAAATCGTAATTTTACAAAACCTACGCGGAGCTCGGAAAAATTAAAAAATCTAGATATTATTGTTCTTTTTTTGCTTTTTCTTGGCCATTATTACGTAGATTTTCGGATAAGCTGACCTTCGGCGATTGCATTTATTTCGAATGAACCACACTTGGAGCATATAACCAACCGGAAAAGCCATTACGTACATTTCCCTCTGCTGAAGCTACGAGAAAGAATCGCTGCAGATCATTATTATATTGTTAGTCTATCAATTTTACGTTGAGCGTGCGCAACAATATGAAAATGCATGAGTAACCTCGTGCTAACCTTGTGCTTGCCTCGCCTTGAGCATAAATTGGCATTTTTTCTCATAGTGATTACTTATGGCAGATCCAGTTGGTTAAATGCTCCAAGCAACGAAGCATGCGTTTGTCAATATGGCAACATCGCTTATCTGTAACTTCCTTTATTTTGCAGCAAATTATCAGTTGTTTGAACGACTTTGTTAACTTTACGGTTTTCTATCGATTTTTGTGATCATGTGGCAACAAAACAGCCAGTTTTATATTTTCAATGATACGAGGATTTGTCCCCAGCTTCAAGCTACTATACATAACATGTTTGAAGATAAAATGTGTGTACACCTTTTTTTGTTTTTGTTTTTTTAATTTTATTTTTTGCTTTTATTTAATGTGCTGTAATATCCGTAGGTAATACTTAGATATATTGTTTTATACCTACCTATGAGTAAGTAATTGGATTGTGAACTATGTCGTTATTCCTTAAGGGATTTAATAAGTAGGTACCTTTAGTAAGTATATTAATTTACTTTAATAGATTTAGTGAGAGAACAAGATACTTAGATTATTTCGTTTTGTTTTGAAATTATAGGTTTGTTTTTCTTGCGTACCACAGTTTGTATGTTGTTTTAAAATTAATTTTAGTTTGCAGGATTTTTTAATAAATATTGAGCACGCGTAAATAATTTCCAAATTATTTTAAAAATGCCTCCCGAACGTAATTTTTATTCTGGTAAATACAATTTTGAAAAGAAAATTTGTTTTTTCTTATGTTTGTTATTTCTTATTTTTGTTTAGCAAACAAAATGGAAATGTTTCCAACTTGTTGCTTCCGGTTGAAGAGAAGTGAGTAAAATTGAAACAGTTTTGGATTATTTTTGCGTATATTTCTTTAATCTATTTTTTTTTTGTATTTTTTATTTACTTAGTGCTTCGCCAATGGTTCAAGATCTTACGAAGGATGTATCAGAAATCAAAATATTTGAAGAGTAAGTACGAATCGTGTTTTTCCTTTAGTTTTGCTAATTACAGCTTAACGTTGGATTTCTATAATATTTAACATAAGCTCCATAATAATAAATTATTTTAATCACAAAGCAACAGATAAATCATCATATGATCAAATATAAATCGGCCATAAGTCATTTCTCAGGACTACCTATGTAACAAATTTCATTTAAATCGGTCGAGTAGTTTTAACCCGACAGTGTGACAGAAAAACATACTTTCGCATTGAAAAGGATTTTACATTATCATTATTCATTTATTCAGAAAGCCGAAAGAAGAAATTGTAGAGGTGGAAACTGAATGCATTTTCAATGATCTTCGCTACGAAAGATATACGATACAGCATCAAGATCTCTTGTAAGTAAATGGACCAGAAGCCACCATGTTTTTGTACAAAGAACACTATTATTAGAAGCTTCAATGGTAGGAAATTTGTGAGTAAGTCTAGAAGCTAGGTAGCTTGAACTGCAAGGCCATTGTGAGCCGATCTGCATACCACAGACAATAATTACCTAAACAATCGACCAAAGATTTCACGGACAGCAATGTTTGTGACTCGCGTGCATTCATTCAAGTTCGTTCATCATTCATTAGAAACAGTGTGCAATTAGAGACTGAACCGCCAACATCAAGGTGTCCGAATTAAAATGTATTTGATTATCTAAAAAGTACAGTAAACCTATTCGCAAGATATTCAGGACTCACATTTCCTAAGTCCTCAAGAGATTGAAATTGAAGACCAGCGCATTCAGTCTCTAATTCCAAAGCTTTTTTGCTAAGCTAGTCGGTAAAATTAATAAGCTATTACATTTTTCAGGTTGTAATAATGATGATGGTTTCTATCGCTAGATTTTAAGACAAACGTAGACCCTATTAATTAATGTATTCATGCTAAACTAAGCGAAAAATTATATGCACTAACATGTAAATATTTTTATAATTTATTGTAAGCTCTATCGCTATTGTTTTTAGAATAGTTTTTGTAATAACGCTAAAATAAAAATTATTGAAATGATGCACCTGTGTGTTATTTGATTTTTTCGATTTACAGAACAAGATTATAAGTATTATCTACAAGCCTATGTCATGTCCAGGTGAGTATTTATAATGTAAAAACCTCGTTATAAAATAAATAGCCCATATACAAGGTGTCCCTCAAAGTATGAATCAAATGGAACAGGAGTGTAGACATGGTCATATACCACATGAACTTTTTGACTTCAGAATGTGGGTCAAATTTTGGACGTGTCAAAAATACTCACGTTCCATTTGACCCATACATTTTTTTTATCGATGGGAAATCATCAGATGACCCCTCCCGCTGTGGGTGACAGCGTGAGTGAGTGTCAGACTTTTACTGACTAAAACACACCGTGTTCCTTCGTGAGCCCTTTGTGTGCCAGGGCCGCGGTAACTCTTTCGAACAACTCGCAGCCATACATCCATACTTCGAAGGATACCGTGTATAACTTTCCTCAATAAATGGTCTATCTAACACTGAAAAAAAATCTAATTGGTCCAGTGGTTTAAATCAATTTCTTACTAAATAAATTTTTCAGGGGTATGACAGTAACGTCAGGCAGCGTGGTGTTAAGCAAAGATGAGAAGAACCTGATAGGCATCAGTATAGGTGGGGGAGCACCTCTATGTCCCTGTTTGTATATCGTACAGGTACCGTATTCGGTTTATTTACTAAACTAGCTTCTGCCAGCGGTTTCACTGCGTCCCGTGGAACTACTCGGCACACCCGGATAAAACGTATCCTATAGCCTTCCTCGATAAATGGGCTATTTAACACTGAAATATTTTTTCAAAACGGACCAGTAATTCCTGAGATTAGCGCGTTCAAACAAACAAACAAACTCTTCAGCTTTATAATATGAGTATAGATTAAGACTAATATAGTCCTCGCCAGAGTTGATGGCGGCTCTAAGTAAATTTCGAGCACCTCGGTCTCCCTGACGCATAAAAATAGTTTCTTTGTAGCGTCTCTTACAATAGTCTAAGCCGCCATAAAGAACGGCAAGAACATAGTTCTGTACATGCAAAAAAAAATAGTAGTAACTTAAAAATGTTAAAGATGCTAAAGAGAGAGCACATCTATAGAGCATATCTATAGAGAGTGTTACAGTTTAAGTATTTTTTTATTCGGGAAATTATTTATGGTTGACCATAATCCTAATCTTTTAAACTCTTAATTGAACAGTTTTTATTGGTAAATTATTGTTTTCCAGATATTCGACAACACGCCAGCTTCAAAAGATGGCACACTACAAAGCGGTGATGAGTTGGTCGGAGTCAATGGGCAGACTGTGAAAGGCAAGACTAAAGTTGAAGTAGCCAAGATGATACAATCGGCTAAGGTAAGCCATTGGGTAAAATATACCTTGTAGGCATGGAATATGGAGAAGAGCGGGCAAGAAACTATGAAAGGTCCATTTGAATGAATAATAACTGGCTGTTAGCCAGGATTATCCCCAGGTAGTTGCACCCGGGCCCATGTCACCCGGGGATAGTGTAGGTTCCTAACAGTGAAACAATTTTTCAAATCGGTTTTGTTCGTACAGGGTACAAACAATTATTTTTTTTCCTCTTTACAGTATTAGTTTAAAATAGATTTGGCGTATTATTACTTAAGTCAGTCTCTCTATTTGTTACACTTTATATATGAATCATTGTAATATACATATGTTCCTTGTAATTGTGTACATCACATAATTCTCAAAATCAATAATTGGAAAAAGCTTGTAATTTAAGCATGAAATTAATCTTCAAGCCTAACTACTAAACAAAACTATTCCACAGGACGAAGTAACAATAAACTACAACAAACTTCACGCCGATCCCAAGCAAGGGAAATCCCTGGACATTATAATGAAGAAGATGAAACATCGCTTAGTGGAGAATATGTCTTCAGGAGCTGCCGACGCGTTGGGACTGTCTCGAGCTATACTGTGTAATGACACCCTTGTGGCTAAGCTGAATGAGCTGAGAGAAACTGAGACTACTTATAAGAGGCTCGTGGAGAATGCTAAAAGGTATGAGACTTAGGATTAAGAGATTTTACATTCAACAACCATGCTCAACGCAGTAAGTATGGGCTGATCTCCCCTGCTTGGGTAAGGCCTTTATCCAGCAGTGAACGTTTTTTGGCTGTGACGATGACGCCATTTTTATAGAAAGTTGCGAACGTCATCCAGTAATTTAGTTAAATACAAGATTTTTTTGCCACATTCTGTAAAATTCTTTACATTCTAAACTAAGATTTCTAAAATAAGGGACTTGTAGAATTACAAATTTGGATAGGTTTAAACACTCGTCTAAAAGCTTGCACTTTATGAAACATCTCCTGGTAGAGAATATGTCTTCTGGAGCCGCCGACGCGCTGGGACAATAGTGTGTAACGACACTCTAGTGGCTAATCTGCATGAGCTGTGGGTAAAATTTAAGATAAGATACCACCATTATTGTTTCTTCTGGTCTACTCGTTCTAGCAAACAACATATTGCACGCAACGATTCCGCACGCACTCCGTACCTATTTTACGTTCGCAAACAATTTGGTGGAATCCAGCCATCATTTTTTGGTTTTGCTTAATTTACGTACAAAGGGTTTCGGGAAAATACAAAGTTGTTACAAGTTGTTTTGCCAACTCTTCTAACAATTTTTAGGTTGCCAAAAGGTATACTTAGTGATTTTAGGGAACACAGATCTCCATAGGAAATCCAGTTTTTCAACAACATATTTGGTCTGTTGACACTAACCAATGTCTTCATTCTTAACTTAAAATCAACTGTAGACGTTCTCTTGTTTTCCTAAATATGGCGCTTTTTTCTGTGATACCGAAATAATTTCTCTCATTTCTGGAATTCTTATTCCAGAATGCTAAAGGCCTACTTCGATCTCCTCCAAACATACAAGTCAGTAGGGGATATATTCGCCGCTATAGGTGTTCGGGAGCCCCAAGCTAGGGCTTCTGAGGCTTTCACCAAGTTCGGACAGTACCATCGGCTGTTGGAGAGAGATGGTATTAAAATGCTGAAGGCTTTGAAACCGGTAAGATTACTGCTGTAGATAAAATGTTATTTTTTCGGATAAGTTCGTCATTTTACTTGCTTTAGGATCGGTTATAATTTACAGTTTTATGTAAATTCGCTAAAGTATTTTTGGGCTTAGATAAGCCCAAAAGTATATCTATAGTAAAATCTTATTTTATACTTACCATGACTGCGGTGCTTTAAATTCAGACTAAGTTTTTGGTTGTGGCTATCATTTCTATAAAATCATTATATGTAGGTACATAGAAACGAGAAAAGTAGGCAACCAATCAAAAGTTATCGTGTTACCCGTAATTTAAAGGTCACACAGGTAGCCACATCCATGAAACATTGATACATAGCTGCATACTGAGAATTTGTAACGCGAGTTTTTCATCTCAGCTACACAGCATAGAGATAATGGTGAAGGGTGGAAACTTCTAGTATAATATTTGACGATATAAAAAAGTTACTTTGACTAAACCCTTTTTGGATTTGGGAGACCGAAATTGAAAAGTCTGACCCAATTAAAACTGATCTGCAGATTCTAGCAGATATGGGCACATATCTCAACAAGGCCATACCTGACACGAAGCTGACCATCCGCAAGTACGCGGACACCAAGTTCGAATACCTCTCCTACTGCCTGAAGGTCAAGGAGATGGATGATGAGGAGTACGGGTATAATGCACTCCAGGAGCCGCTGTATAGAGTGGAGACTGGGAACTATGAGTATAGGTAAGGGATATTTTTCTATCTATATTATTTGGAAGTTCAGTTTGTGTGTTCGTTGATCATGTTCATGCTTATCCAAGGATCTACAGAATCCCTTGCGGGGCCCACTAGAGCCAGAGCCCGTCGGGGCTGCGGGTTGTTCGCGCGAGTTACCGCGGCCCAGGCACACAAAGGGCTCCCGAAGGAACACGGTGGGTTTTAGTCAGTAAAAGTCTGACTCCCTCCCGCTGTCACCCACAGCGGGAGGGGTCATACTGAGGATTTCCCATCGATATAAAAAAAAAAGATCTACAGAATCGATTCGAAAATTTATTTCCGTGTTAGATGACCCATTAATCGAGTGAAGTTGTTGCGAATTACTGACAACTAAACCTTTTCGGACCATTTAATGTTGCTTTAAATTCTAGTGTTTCTGTCAGTTTTGTTTTACTTTTGACTTTTCACTGTATGGTACTATGACATATTAACAAAATTATAAAACTTACTTAACCTCCAGCGCCTTCTCAATCCATCAATAATAGAAGTTATAAACTATATAATTTTTATCCGGGTGCCACTAACAGTTCAAACACGTGTTTCCAGGATCCTTGAAATGTTTGCAGAAATGTATAAATTGTGAATTCATCTTACAAAATTAACAATAGGTTGTATAAAACTGCATTTTTGCTCTTGAATTTGTCTGTAATAATAGTCTTCACTATACGGTGTTCCAAATAACCCATCTATGCTTACCTTTTAAAATACTTTTCTACTGCATCCATAATATTTTTTAAATCTGTTTTTCGAACTAGATTTTACCCGAACCTCTAACTAAACTATAGGTACATTTACGACCAGTTTCACAGGTTCCAGATAAACTTCTAGATATAGTTATCTAACAGATCATGGCCTAAAAAAGTTGTCAAAATTAACAACATTTTTATGACACTATCTGTCAGAACTTTTGTAGAACTATGAAGAATATTTCTCCATTTCAGACTTATTCTCCGCTGTCGTCAAGACGCGAGGACGCGCTTCGCTCGCCTGAGGTCTGACGTTTTGGTGAAGTTAGAACTATTGGAGAATAAGAAGACACAGGATGTTGCGTACCAGCTCCGCCGCTTTATACAGGGGCTTGCTCTTTATCACAAGTGAGTTTGTTTTTGTTTTACTCCTAATTTTGCTGAAAATACAAACTGTATTTTGTTTTCTGATGAACTGAATGTAGCCAAATAAAATGAGCTTACTTCAATTTTAGAGATATTACGCTTAATATTAAACAGGCGAAAGTTTGTTCCTTATCTATACTAATATTATAAAGCTGAAGAGTTTGTTTGTTTGATTGTTTGTTTGTTTGAACACACTAATCTCAGGAACTACTGGTCCGATTTGAAAAATTCTTTCAGTGTTAGATAGCCCATTTATCGAGGAAGGCTATAGGCTACTTTTTATCCGGGTGCGCGGAGTAGTTCCCACGGGACGCGGGTGAAACCGCTGGCAGAAGCTAGTTAATGTATAAACGGCTGAATGAGTTTTGGCTGGCACTGGTAACAATATAGCAATTCTTCTACAATCTGCTTCTTCTTATTTTCAGTGAATCGGTGGAACATCTGAAAGACAATGCGACGCTGTTCCCGGTCGAAGTGGATCTCTCTCAGAACGCGTTCCAGTACAAGTCTACTGCGCAGATTATTCAGGTAACCTGACCCACATTTAATTG
This sequence comes from Heliothis virescens, assembly GCA_002382865.2. NCBI lineage: Eukaryota > Metazoa > Arthropoda > Insecta > Lepidoptera > Noctuidae > Heliothis > Heliothis virescens. The sequence goes on along the minus strand of NWSH02000296.1, from coordinate 10,229,643 downwards.
AATTTAGAGGATACTTTTCTTAAACAATAGATCTTTTGAAATCCCATATCAAAATACTCCACTCCACGAAAACACGCTACACCACGAAAACCATAGGCCCTCAGCAAGTCGTAAAAAAAATATTTTCAACTTATAAAATAAAATTATTAAAATTGTGGTATACACAGCAAGTAAACATGATTTTGATACCCAAATTATCTCCACAGGACGGCCAAGAAGAGGACGAAGAATTAGAATTCGGTAAAGAAATCCACGAATACCATGACATTGCTGACATTGACAAAGAGCCCAAACTTGTCAACCGCCGTCAGACCAAAGACAATGACGACACCGAGTCGTCAGAACAACTTCTGCCTGACTTTGACAACGTGGCCCTGACTTATGACAAAGTGGACAAATCTGACAACATGGACAATTTGACGCTACTGACAGAATTAGGATTGGCTGACACGAATGTCCAAGATGACTTTGGAGATTTTCAGAATGGATTGCTTGATGAATTTATGCCCAAAACCAGTGGGGAGGATAAGAATGATATTTTTGATGATTTGTTAAGTGATTTTAGTAATTTAAATAAATAAATGTTTAGGATTTTGTTGTTTTATTTTGTACGAAGTGATGACCAGGATTATGAAGAAAGTTCAAAAATAAAATCTTAACCAATAGAACAATTACGGGTAAATAAAAAATCAGCAAGAAATAACAATTTATTTACAAACAAAATTTACAAGCTATTTTTAAAATGCTTTTATTAGGTCGACCTGTTACATACAGAAACTAACATGTAATGGAATCTAAGGTAACTAATTCTACTATCTTCCAAGGATCGTAGGCATCGTAGCGTCATGAAATTTGGCATTTGTATGTAGTCCTGATGACAATACAATAATATGGTACTCTCGAACTAATCTCATATACCCGAAAGATATGAACTGGAACTTCATGATAGAACATCGTATTATAGGCGTGTTTGGAGTTGTTAGAAAGGTTTTGTAATGAACTTTGACCACGATAAGTTTTCAAGGTCTGATGATGAAACCGGAAGATACTGGCATTCCATGATGTAATATTGTATCAGAGCCGTGTTTGTGCCTTGTTAGAAAGGTCTTGTAATGAACTTTTGTCGCGATTAGGTTCCAAGGTTTTTGAGTTTGATTTGCATTACCATGGCAAACGCAGACATGGTGTCCTAAAAGAAATCTCATTAGCCTTCATCTATCAAACATCTAAGTAATAATCGTATTATGCCCTGCTCCTAAATTCCTCAATGTCAATTAATTGTCGTACGAAAATTCATGAACTATTGGATGTGGTATAGGATCCTTTTTATCACCGAATTCTTTCGTTACCATATATCCTCCAGCATGCAATTTTGGTATAAGATGGCCATACTTTTTCTTCAATTCATTTAATGTTGCCGCCGCAGATATTTTGGCCGATTCATATGTAGAGGCAGCTGAATCCTTGAAGCCTTTGAGTTTTGAATATGTACCATCTTTTAAATCTTGGAAATGGAATGTAGCTGCTGCTTGGACGATGAGGAGGCACTGAAAAAAATTTGGATTATGATTAAAGTTACCTAAGTGGTGGGTCCCGACTGTCATTTGACCATCTTTGGCAGTCGTTATGGGTAGTCAGAAGCCAGAAAGTCTGACAACCAATATTACCAATGGGTTGG
>NWSH02000296.1:10172420-10200383 GCA_002382865.2 Heliothis virescens | reverse complement strand
CTTTATTAATTTGATTTCTCATGTTTAGAAAATATGAAAAAAAAAAATCAAAAGTAGATCTCTACATAAACTTTTGAGGAAAATTATTTTGAACGTGGTACAGACAGCAGTCTTTGAGAAATAGCAATTTTTTGGAAACCGCAAATTATAACTTTGTTATTCATATAGTTGTAGGTAATAGATGCGTTCAGTTTTCATAGAAAATGGTACGGAACCCTTCGTGCGCGAGTCCGACTCGCACTTGGCCGGTTTTTTTTAACTTATAGCGCTCTTATTAAGTCTTGTGCAAGACTATGACGGCACAAACTTGTAGTGGTCTCAGCTAAGTATGTTACAAGATCGTTTTCTCTTATAAAATACTTGTATAAGATCAAAATATTATTCAGGATTGTAGTCTTATAAGTGTCTTAAAAGATAATCTTGTAGTTAAATATAAGACTGATATATAAGAACAATTACTCTTGAGCATATTTATGCTTGGGAAATACTGCTACTAGTAAAAGTGTTCTTATAAATGTTTTAGAGGTCAGTCTTATAGCGAACTATAAGACCGAGATATAAGATCTAATGCGCTTGAGTATGTTTAGGCTTGGCAAATGATATTATAAGTATAAGAGTCTACCGCAATACCATAACAAGAACTTTATAAGTAGAAATAGACTTATAATTTTTTTTATAAGATTACTTTGCTTGTTGGGCGGTGTCTCGGATTCGATTTCGGGCCAAAATCGCTTTTGCGTTTTGAGGAACTTTCACAAAGCAGCCCGAGAGTCTGGAGGTGATTGATACACCCCTGCATCGTGTCGCACGTTGCAGTCGGTCCTGCTTGTGATGTATCTCCGGTGGTGTCGGGCGAGTCCGAGCGCTATGAGAGTGAGGGAATAGGGAGTGCACCTGTGTCAGCGCAAATGCTTGTGCACTATAATATGTGCTGCGCAGCTGGCTGATCTCGTTACTAGTTTGGGGACAATTTTACTCGGAAAAGGGCTAACTGTGATATTTTGTTATTCTATTTTATCTTTATTTCAGCTTCTAAGTGAAACACTCCAAGTAATAAGAAAGTTAACACTGGATGATGACGTGAGGGTAGAATTCGGAAAGGCTCATGATCACGCTAAGGAGTTGGGCGCTCAAATGTTGGAGCCGCTCACTAATTTGTTGAAAGGTAAGTTTTAACAGGACTATTTTATATAGAAAGAAAGAGGTAAGAAAAACATTTTTGACACAACACAACACAAATAAAAGCAAAATAAAAATTGTGCCGAATGTAGACCCATTTGTTCAGTACTAGTTCACTCAAAAGAGGTACTGCCTGATGCTGGTTTTCGATTAGATGAAAATTATTTTTCTCTTTAGACACATCTTCTCAATAACGGCATTGACAAAATAATATAAGGACTTAAAAAAATACCTTTATATGAATACTAGCTTCTGCCAGCGGCTTCGCCCGCTTCCCGAGGGAACGATTTCCCGTACCTGGATAAAAAGTAGCTTATGTTGTTCCTCAGAGTTTATTCTATCTCTGTACCAAATTTCATAAAAATCGGCTCACTGGTTTAGGCGTGAAAGCGTAACAGACAGACAGACAGATTTACTTTCGCATTTATAATATACATCAAAATTTTTGTATTTTGTCCACAGAAAACACAAAACCTCCTCTAGTATCGGAACTAATGTTAACAATAGCGAGTCTGTTGGTCCGTCACGAACTATGTAAGATGGTGAGCGATTGTGGCGTCTCAGTACTCTTCACTGTACTGACAGATAACTACGACAACGTTGGCGTTGTGCAGCAGGCTGATAAATTGTGAGTACATATTATACTTAAAAAATCTAGCTCTAAAGTTAAATGTCAAGGTCACGGGACCTTGAATGTTTACCTTGACCTTTGATAAAGGTCATAGTGTAAATTGCATCGGTAATCTCAGAATGCGGGTATAACCGCAGTAATTGACTACAGTATGCTAATAGCGAGTCTGTTAGCGATTGCGGAGTCTCAGTACTTTTCAGTGTGCTGACAGATAACTAAGACCACGTTGGCGTTGTGCAACAAGCTGATAAATTGTGATCGATGTGATGTGTTGTGATTTTATTTTAGATAAAAATATTCTTAACTTTTTATGTACGTGACCTTGACCTTTTGTTTGGTTTGATCTTAACCTTTGGTGAAGATCATAGTGTAAATTTAACTATGAGGAAAATACTATTTTAAGCTAATTTAATAAATAAACGAAAGAAGATTTCTTTTTTGTGACTACGTGTTTATTACGCCTCTGTGCAAGAACATTTTAATACGATTAGCATTAAAAACTTATTCCTCTAATAGCATTTATTTTTAAGACTAGATTTTTCACTAATCCTTTAAAACCCACACATTTTCTCAGCAGATTGAAAATGCGATCTCAAAAACAGACACCTATCATTATCCAAAAACAGTGTCTTTTTCTTCACTATAATCTCATTCTCTATCATAGACCGTTCGTGTATTAACTCCGCCCTTAATTTCTCCGTCTCAATCGATCTCTTTTGCAACAAACTCATACTGTCATTCAAATCTCTTACTTCTTCTATTAAGGCGACCAACGACCCTTCTCTACAATTCTCAACGTTAGGCCTGCAGTTTTTCGTGTTCAATCTAGTTTGTGCTACTTGTATTCTCTGGGAAACCTTTAACATTTCTTCATGTAGCATTTCTAGAATATTTTCCGTTTCCACAATTTTTTCTAGCGTCAATTTCAACTGGTTTTCCAACTCCGTTTTGACTTGTTCAGTTCTTGCAATCCGTTCGCTTAATGATTTGTTGACCTTGATGTCTTGGGATCGAAGGTCACGAGACGTGTTTATGAGTACTGCGTCAACTTTAGCTCGTAAAACCTTAGATTTGTCTATTGTGACCTTGAATTCGTTTAAGGCGTTTATCGTGTGCTGTTCCCACGATGGCACGTTGGATTGACCTTGAAAAAAATATGCAGGTTATTTGAATGATAATAGACATGATTGTAAAAGGACAAGTTGAAAGTCCTATCCATATGGAATTCCCCTTTGTCTTGTTTGAAAAGAGAAACTTGTGATTGATCCTTTTGTTAACAAATTTAACTTTAAAATACTCACTAACGTTACTTTAAGTTCTACTTAAAATCTTTAGGAGAAATTAGCTGAAGAGTGGCAGAGACAAAACTATATTTGAGCAGGCCTTAAAATTGAGTGGCGTTTCAGACTTTCAGTATTTAGACTTCAATACTAATAAACAGTTTTAGGCCATATAGTCGTATATCACACAGTGTTGCACCTACTATTTCTTCATTTTCACCACCACCCTAAGGTAGACTGGCAGAGAACGCCTAAGGCGTTAAGTCCGCCGTTGTACATTTGTGCAAAAAGTATAAATAAATAATGCCATAGAATAGAAGTCAAAATTAAAAAAAATCTATGACATCATCTGTCTTATCTTGGACTTTAAACCTGTGAAGCTGGTGAACTCTTGCGTGGTTTTGTAATTTAAAAAGGTCCCTTACCTTCAGAAAGCCTGGTGGCACCAGCCGAATCTTTGACATTCACAGCCTTCGTCTCCAAATAAGCATTCTGACTCTCATACTTAAACGCCAAGAACTTGTCACTCCAGTCCCTTTCCAACCAATTTTTAGAAGCCACATTCATATCCAATTGATACTCCACATCTCTTAACAAATCTCTATGGAGTCTTTTAACATTTTCTATCAACGCAGACTCCGTAAACAAATCTTCTTGTGGTTCATCATATATTAAATCTGACTGCATTCTATTCCTCCTCAAATCCAAACATTCATCAGTTATATACTCCGGTATTTTTAAAGTGTCCATGGCATTTTTTAACTGCTGTCTTTGAGTTTCAAGAACATTGATTTCAGCATCCATGTCTCTGATTGCTCGTTCTAGTTCGGCCTTCCAATAGTTTATATGTCTTGATCTATGTTTTAATTGGTCGGTGCTGTCGCTAAAGTCTTCACAAGAAGTCTGATTGACCTTAATGATGCTGTTCTTGGTGATAGCAGTGTTTTTGTCAGTAGTTCTGATGATGTCCCCTTTTAAGACCTTTTGGTTGTGTTCGTGCCAGACTTTGATTGTGGATAAGGCGTTGTTTCGGTCGCCGAAGGATAGGTAGTCGCCTTTTTCTGCTGTTGTCATTTTGAGGATACTTTTCTCTGAATTTTTGATGATATGAAATTCAGAAAATTTCTCTTGGTTTGATGGTTCAAAATTTGTTCTTTCCGTTACTGTGTTCGTCGTCTTCAAGATTTTTCAATAGAATGAAGATTTACTTATAGTGAAGTTATCGAATAAACTGTTCGTTGTCATGGCAAAAATTAGGGTGTTGTTATGGTGATGACCTATTTATTTTGGTGGATGATGGGTAAAAGTGGGTCTAATACGGTTATGTTCATGTCATGTATATTTGTTACAGAATAACGGCCTTGGCGGGACACGATGACGTAAAGCGAGATCTAGTCAAAAGCGGTATCGTGCCAATTGTAGTGTCGATTCTAAACAGGCATTCGGTGAGTTAACAATACAATTCTTCATTCATATATTTTATTTCATGTTGTCAATACTATGCCACTGTTTGCGGCATTGTTCGCATTCAATAAAAAATAATACGTACCTGATGATCCTGAGTAATATTAATGAAATACATATGTAACTTCTGGAATGGATTTAGCACCACTGAAGCAGAAAAGGAATTTAAATCATCGGGCTAGACTTTTCGTAACTATGTTGGCTTATGTGACTTCCTAGACCCAGCTGCCAGGGCAATCCGAGACACATTGGCTTTTGAACATTTGAACGTCAGAACGTTCAAATGCCAGCCTATCAGGAAGGAAGGCACGATAAACTAGTGGGTCCCGGCTGTCATTTAACCATCTTTGGCAGTCGTTACGGGTAGTCAGAAGCCAGAAAGTCTTACCAGTCTTAGCATTGAGTATCGGGTTGCCCGGGTAACTGGGTCTTGGAGGTCAGACAGGCAGTCGCTCCATGTAATACACTAGTATCTACTCTAAAGCATCTGCTAGGACTGGAAGCCGACCCCAACATAGTTGGGAAAAGGCTAGGCAGATGATGATCTAAGTTATTTCCCACAATTCCAGAGCAACGCAGCAGCGACAGCGCTAACCCTGAAGTGCATAGCGGCGCTGTGCCTGCGCGAGCCGGCGCACGGACAGCAGTTCGCGGACTCGGCCGCGCCTGAAGCCATCGTGCAGTGTATGAAGGTGCATCCTGATAATGCCAGTGTACAGGTCTGATGTTCCACTTTATGGTTTATTTACTAGCCTATAGCTTTCCCCGTTAAATGGACTACCTAAAATTGAATATTTTTTTTTTAAATCGCACCAGTACATTCTGAGAACAACGCGTTTAAAAAATCTCTTCAGCTTTAGATTAAAAATATTTTTCAAAGTATTCAATGCGATGCGTACAAACTACTTTTTGTTACATTATGTAGGTATTCCAAGATATTCTGATAACGTTATTTTCCTAGTAAACGTACTGTAGTTAACAAAACGTAAACATGAATAAATTGATACCTAAATTTGGTAATTGCTCTTCATTCTGAATTTTTTTTTCTGTTTATGCAATGACAAACTCGTGAGAGAATCTAAAAGAAACCCACCTTTGTGGCCTACATTCATGACTATTATTATGCATGTAACCTTAATTTAATATTCTTTTACAGAAAAACGCATGCTGGGCCATCCGCAACATGGTAGCGAGATGTAAAGAAATAAACGTGAAATTCCACGAGTTGGGGGTCGAACCCCTTCTGAACAGTGCCTTCGAGAAGTTCAGCAACGACTTCGGTTTCGACATCAAGTCGGCTTTACGGGACTTAGAATGCGATGTTAAGTTAGACGAGCAATGGACTGGGAAAGGGGTTCAGTTGGAATATTGAAACAATTGAATTTTACTCGGGAGAAGCTTCTGGAAGGAATTTTGAGAGCATATCCTTACTAATATTATAAATGCAGATTTTGACAGTCTGTCTGCCGAGATTTCATGAAAAACTACGGAACTGATTTTAATGTCATTTGGTACTATCTTGACAAAGGACATATTAAGCTACTTTTTACCCGATTGCGAGTTGTTCCGTTGGGACGCAGCTTATATGCACTTACCACAATATGCTTTATTTTGGAAATGTAGCAAAATGCTAGTTTGATTTTTGTACATTGGGCATTTGATTCTTCACAAATATAAATATAGAATATTGTAAACTTTTGGCCCAATAGCTACATCGGCAACTGTTTTTATTTGAATACATTCCTGAATTTATTTAATAACTCATGTCATTTATATTTTTTTATATAATAATAGATAATAATCAAGTATTACTGCACTAATGTAAATTGTATAGGTTGTGATAAATATTATTTTGTACTCAAATTAACACAGCGCTTTAAAATAAAACAGCTAATTAATAAAAAATAATTATTTATTGTTTACGATAACATTGAGTAACATTATCACATAAATACAGACATGTATTCGGATACTGAATAAAAAACTTAATTATTGTACAAAAGTGACTTATTATTTAAATTCCTGAATTATTATTGAAATAGTGTATTTATTATGTGATTTAACTTTCATTCGTACGGACAGCAGACGACAGCACATCAAGCTACCACAATCTATCTAATTTCTTTAATAGATTTTCAACCTTATCACAATAGAGGAAGGTTAATGTTCGATTGGTAAAATTTGACAGTTTCGGGTAGGTTGACCTGCTGTCGTCTATACATATCTATAACCATTCGGTACACACACTACGCCGCAGCGGCAACGATACCCACTGATCTAGTCTCGTATGGACTTTCTGTAGAGCCTTAGACCCAGATTCCACCAAAACGAAGCGGTGAAGTTTTTGAACAACCAATAGAACTAAGTTATGCGAACATTTTGTCTTCACTCACTTGGGTTGCTCGATTTAACTTTATCCATAACTTAACCTTAACCGGCCGTGAAATGGCTGCGCATTGGTCACACAGCTGTCATGTCGTCAATTAGAGTAATGGCGGATATTTTTACGACCGGTTAAGTTAAAGTCAAATCGACCCAACCCAGTCTTAGTCGTTTTTCTGAACGAATAAATGCTAATAGTTGGGTTAAAATTTATCTGCTCCGCTTCGGTGAGTAAAATCCACACAAATTTACGAGTTTAGTAGAAAAACAATTGCTGTGGCGTATTCTATAATCGCCCTGATATCAAAATCTCAAATACAAAGGAAACATTACAGAATTCCTACGATATATACCTATTGTGACGTACAAACAGTCAATCAGATACAAAAATAATTATACACTAACATTCTTAGTTCGAAACTAAATATCCAACACAGCTTGATATCACTTACATTTTCATTGATCATACATCATATGTATTAATACATAACATTATTATACATTTAAAATTACACACACGTATAAAAGACATTTAGCCGATATTTGAAAGTATATCTCTCGCCAAATTTATTGGCGTCTCGCAACTAATTTCCGAGATTTGCGCAGACTTAAAAAGAAAATAATGTTACAACATGTAAATTGTCAACATGTGTTTGTCGATTAAGCCTAAATCCTTCTCCTAAGTATGACCAATTCTTTGCTGAAAACCGCATCAAAATAGGTTCGGCCAAACGCGAGGTAATCGCGCACAAACATACATACTTTTAAGAAAAATTGATAACCTCCTTTTTAAGTCTGTTAAAAATGGTTTCTGCGCAGCGACCAGCTCGATTTTCTGAGACGCCATAAAGTTTAACGAGAGATAACACACATATCAATTTAAATTATTAGCATTTCATGAAAACTTGAGTTTTCACGTATTAAAAACATGAAAAAATAGCATACATTTCTTTTAAATGCAACATAAGGAAGTGTTGATCTATCTATTGTTTTGTAATAAGAGATTGAATTTCGCCCCATACAAATTATGTCAAATTTCAATCTGTACTCTTAAAACAATGGATGGATTAATTACAGAAATCCACCGTATGACTTACTGGTGTTATTAAAATACTGCAACTTAGAAGTATTGTAGTATTGTATTAAATAGAAAAAACTACTGACTACTTTGTACTGATATTTAGGTGGTTTCAAAAAATAACAAACTACTGTTTTGATATTACGCGATTTCGTATATCTGTCTGTCAAACAAATATAGATATTTATTTATTTATAGGGAATTAACATAAATAAATATCTATATTTGTACAGTCACGTGCAATAATATGTATTCACTAAGCAAAAAAAAAGCGATGTCTTATATATGTCTCGCATAAGTAAACTCGCGCACAAAAGGACTATTATATTTTTGAACTAGCCTTTTGCTCGCAATTTCATACATCAAATAGATACCTACATAGCCCTATCTCTTGCCAAATAAATCCATAAAATGCTTAATGCGCAGCTTGATCGGTAGCGTTCTCTTTACATAATGAATAATGTCGTCCTAGCCGATTGTCGGCTAGGACGACATTATTCATATAAGGAGATCAGCCAGCTGCGCAGGACATATTATAGTGCACAAACATTTGCGCAGACACAGGTGCACACATCTCCTTACACGACGCTTACATAAACATATTATTGCTTCTGAATGTACACCAAAACTCTTCGATCCAAAATCGCGTAACTCAAAACATTAAAGTACAAAATTAACATAAAAAAAAGTCTACACAACATACAAACAAACACTAGCGTCACGCCATCCTATAGTGATGTGCCTTCTGTAAGAACGCGTCGTAATTCCATTTGTTGTAACGCATTATTTTTTGCCCGTTCATTATGGTGTGGATCATTATTTTTGAGTTGTACTCCAAATTTGTTAGCAGCTGAAATGTGAAAATAAATAAAAACATATTAACTGATGAAAACCCAAAAATGGGTATTCTATTGACATGCAATGATTTCAGATATAAAATACTCATTTTAAATTGGATCCATTTTTAAAGGGTCAGCCTTTGCTTCTCAAACGTACAAAAAAAATCTCGCTTATTTCTAGTCATTTAGAACCATTTCTGACTTCTGATTAACAACAAAAATAAATTCGATTTTAAATTTTATTTCACTCTTGACCGACCCCCCAATGTGTTTAGTCATTTATATTGGCCCGCGATCTGGTGGGTCCCGGCTGTCATTTGAACATCTTTGACAGTCGTTACGGGTAGTCAGAAGCCAGAAAGTCTGACAACCAATCTCACCAATGGGTATCGGGTTGACCGGGTAACTGGGTTGTGAATTTGTGAAGATCAGACTGGCAGTCGCTCCATGTAAAACACTGGTTCTCAGCTGCATCCGGTTAGACTGGAAGCCGACCCCAACGAAGTTGGGAAAAGGCTAGGCAGATGATATCGGCCCGCGATTGTATTAAGTCTAGACAGATCTATATTAGAATATGTTTGGACTTACCTTAGGCGTCAATAAGAAGTACTGTGCATTATCACACTCGGTGGTCACTTTGACGAGCAACTCGAACATTTTGCGTTCATTGATAGGATCCATGCCTTGGTTTATTTCATCCACGCATCTGTGACGAGGAAAATATAATGTAAGTACGACGTATGTTTAAGTAATTTTCTTCGACGAAAATATTGGTGAATAGATAGATATACTGGTAAGAATTGGTAAATTGTTGTCCGGATTGTGAACGTAGAGTAGAAAAAAATATTTTTGAAAATCAGATTGGAGAATACTTTTCATATTCCAATATTTAAACATTGCGGATCTCGCGGAAATTCTTAGATTTTGCCATTGCTCTCTGGGTGACTTAGAACTTTATAATGTCAATTTTTGTATATTAATAATTCTGTTTGTCAGTATATGTTCCATGAAGTATGTCAGTATGCATGTCATTGTGTATGTCTGTTATATTTGAAAATGTGTGTAGTTTGTATGGTAAAGGATTAAGCATATCAATCCGCCGAATTAAGCATAACCAGTCAATTGCTGCAACTGCTGTATGTATGTGTCCTAATGTATATCATTGTGTATGTCATTAGGTACATCACTGTGTGTGTCAATATGTACGTCAGTTTGTTACCTGAAGGGTACGGTAGTAAGTCGCTGTAACGCCATCAGATATAAGGCGGTGGACAGCGCCCTCTCGCCGCCGGACTGTGCGTGTCGCGTCAATTGCTGTAATTGTTCCGAAGCGCGGAAACGTACGAGAATCGCTATGCCATATTTGTCGTAGTCCTCCTGGAATTATTTAAATTAAGGTTTGTAGTTTAAAAATAAAATTCGATAGAAAATCAGATTGCTTCCCGCTAAAGCACTTCATTACATAACATCTTCGCTGTGGTAGTAGAATTTACCATTTCTATTTACTTAGCAAATTCAAAATTCATACTTCGGTAATTTTTAACCGGTCTACAATACCTTTAAGATTTCATTGATCACGTAGGTAAATATTGAACAGTGACTTGAAAATCACAAATAATTCACACAGTAAAATCCATGGAAATTCATAGATAAAAAAAATATTGAGTATATAAAAACTAACTTAAAACACCGTATACTTACGTCGCTTCCTCCTTTCTCAAGTTTTATTTCACCAGCACAGCCCAATTTAGAAAACATGTCTCCAAAACTTTTGTCGATATCCCGAAGTAGGTTTTCTAAAGGCGGCAGCCATTTTGATCTGTAGTAATAAAGTAGGTATAAAAATAGATAGTAAAAGTTGTCTTATGAATCCAGCTGAAACGCAAAAAAAAAATGACTAGTTCAAATGCATTTTTTTGTCTTAGCGAAAACGGGACCCTAATATACTGAATCCGCTGAATTTCTGTTACCACAACACAAGAAATCATAAAAAAAAATGTTGAGGGAATAAGAAAAATGTGTATTTTGCTGCTAGTCCGGCTCGCACTTGGCCAATTTTCTACATATATGAATATTTAAAATTATAAAAAATGTTGAAATGTGACTTACTGTATAGTTTCCATTTTCTTTGCAAGAATTTTGTTCATATCACTGGAGTTGCTGACTTCTGATTTCAATTTCGATATTAACTTCTCTCGTTCTTCGTACTCTTTGATTACCTTTGAAATAAAAGAAAATATATGAGATTCACACAAAAAGATGCACAGAATAAATTTCTGTTGTCGGTCTGTTTACCCAACCGCAAGTGCAATTGTTTTGCAGGATGGTTTGGAATCTACAGGGCGCCTACTGCCTATATCAGAATTACTGCTGCTTTGTGTTTTTATTATTATATATTACTTATATTTTGTAATTAGTGTTATTTTGTGAAAATCCGAAGCAGCTTTACGGTTATATTTGCTGCCACTTGTTCATAATATTATTTTCTCTTTTTTCATAAAAACAGCATGCTATGCCTTGTTATTGGAAAAAATCCTCCATACTTTACTCAAAGTTTAGCCAAAAATCCCCGGGCCCATAAAACCTAAAATAAAATTATTAAAACTAGCTTCTGCCAGCGGCTTCGCTCGCTTAAAACTAAGAATCCCGTTCCCGTGGAAATTTCGAGAAATCCTTTATCTCGCGTGAGAGTCTTAACATGAACCTCTTTGGAAATTTCAGCTTTATAGGTTCACGGGTTTGGGCCCTGCGACTATGAGTCAGTGAATGAGTCAGGACTTTGAATTTTATATGTATAGAAGATTAATAATTCTCACCTGTTCATCCCCTTGATCCATACAATCGACTCTGGTCTGTAACTCATAGCAATGTTCCTGTAACCTCGTAATATCTGCCGGGAGTACTTCAAAGTCCTCTTTATATGGAAAACCTTCGTCGTCCGGCAGTTTGTTGTTGCAACTCCTCTTGGCTTCTACTAGTTTCTCTTTGGCATTTGATTTGGAGCGGATGAGTTGGTTTTCGATGTTTTCTAGGGTCGCCTGTTGAAAAATGAAAAAAGATCGGTGTTGCCTTGAATAGAGACGCTGGTATATTTTTCACGTCATTTTCAACAATTAGTTTAATAACAGAAGATTCAATTTTTTTACTCGTGTTATGTAATTTTTAAAGTATTTTACTTTTTTAAATTGTTTCACTAAGTAACCAAAATCTATATTTTGGTCTACCATGTGGTAGATAAACGTTATTCGTAAAGTGTGGCTATAGGTAAGGTAGGTTAGGTTATAGGTATTTGGAAGCAAAAGGCAAATGTTTTATAATTAAAATTTTGATGCGCCATAATTACATGTATTTACCTGAACACTCCTCAATTCATTTCTCAGTTCTCGCAACTCAGTTTCTTGTTGTACTATGCCATTTCTGTAGAACTCCAGTTTGGCCTGTAAAAAAATTACAAAATCAAATTATGAAGCATTTTTTTTTGGGCAACTAATATTGTAAAAGGACATATTGGAGTGTCAAAATATAAATTGTCAGTTAACAGTTTAGGCTCCAAAATTAGGTAACAAGCAGCAGTTTCACCGACAATATAAACGTCAATTGTCTTAAAACAACTGGTTATAGTGTCACCGAATCTTTTGAGTTGAAAGCTGACAGTTTTCAAGAGAGGACTCACTTAAGGCCGCTGCATACGTAACGAGATAATACCACGGACGGGGCGTGAACGCGAACAGGACGTGACTGCCGCGTTCAAGACGGGAACATGTTGTTAATGCATACGTGCCGTATTCAGTGATTTGGATTTAACGTGCTAGTGTTGTGAAGAAGGAAAGATGGATTTTTTATTTCAAGAATTGGCTTTAATTGCTATTGCTCTAAAGATGAACTAATTCCGACCGTAAATGAACGCAGTGACTGTGCATATGCAGCGGAAACAGACGGGACGAGGCACGTGCAGGGCGGGACGTGCTAAACATTGTGGCGATATTTTTCCCGCCCCGTCAGTGCCACGTTCCCGTCTCGTCCGTATCTCCGTGACCTATACGCTTCCATATACATTTTGTATGAAACGATATTTTAAAAATTTCCCGTTCCGCCCCGTCCCGTCCTACTGACTGACAGCGACTGTCAACTGCACCAAGAAACGGTTCGACCATACCATGAATTGTCACGTTCAATTTTCAAAGTAAACACTTGTATTAAGAAATACGGACGTTTATGTAGTCGGTGTATTTAGGCTTGAATAAAATAACTTGTTTTTGGATTTAACTGGGTGACAAAGCATCCCGCTCCTCCCCAATTACTGTTCTCGAGTAAGATGAACAAACAAACAAGTAGTAATAAATATTCAAAATTACGACCAATACTTTAGTATTTTACGAAATCTTCTTTTCGCCTTAAAAGGTATTTTTGGAAAATAAAAGAACGTAAAGCCTCACTACTGACTTGACGGAGAAATTTTTGCGAAATTGCTTAAATCAGTGTTGTCAAAATTGTCTGGTTACTAAAGATAAGTACACAATAAGCAAGGTATTACATTCATTTTCTTTTCAAGTCAGCCCAGTAATTTCGGAGCCTTAAACACACAAACAATGTTGCCTCTTTATTAAATTAGTATAGAAGTAAAGACAGCAGGTTTATTTCTTAGTAGCCGTTTTCCCGCGGTTTCACTCGCATCCCGTGGGAATTACTGCCCGTACCCGTATAAAATATAGCCTATCACTCACTCGTGGATAATGTAGCTTTTGAATGGTGAAAGAATTTTTAATCGGTCCAGCAGTTTTTGAGCCTATTCATTACAACCAAACAAACAAACAAAGTTTTCCTCTTTATAATATTAGTATAGATTTGTATAATATAAATAATTTCCTGCTGAACTCCTCATACATAAGATTAATATGAATAAGTATTGAAACCCCTACAATATGATGGAGTGACTTGTTATATTTTAATGAGCTCGGGCCCTTATCATACAGTCAACTGTTACTTCAATACTCATTACTCATACACATGACAGCCTGTGGGCACAAAAATGGATCGGTTTTCAGCCCACGATGACGAGGGACGTTCACAATTTAACAAATAAATAAAATATCTTTAGCCTACCTACTGTATTGATCTTCATCTTGCAGGTTTAATCACCTAAGAAGCCCTAGTGCCAGAGTTTTCTCAAATGGAATGTAACAACGTATAGTACTGAGTAGCACACGAGGACGCCCGTTTTACATGCCCTCCCATGCACAGGGGTGTAACACCGCCAACTTCCAAACTCCGGGCTGCTTTGTGAAAGTTTCTAAAACCCACAAAGCGATTTCGGCCCGACTCGGGAATCGAACCAGAGACCTCGTACACCACAGTCGCACTATGCGACTACTAGACCATCGAGACAGTACTATCCTGGTGCAAGTCCTATCTACATTCCACCTCGGTAGTAGGAATTATCGCATGTCCTTTCAAAGAAACTAGGTTTTCAAACCAGAGAGTGGTTTCTTTTTACCGTTTTTAGGGTTCCGTACCCAAAGGGTAAAACGGGACCCTGTTATGTACTAAGACTTCGTTGTCTGTCTGTCTGTCTGTCCACGCTGTATATCATTGACCGTGATAGCTAGAAAGCTGAAATTTTCACAAATGATGTATTTCCGTTGCCGCTATAACAACAAATACTAAAAATTAAAATATACGCGTGAAACCGCAAATTATAACTTTGTTATTCATACATTTGTGTCAAAAACAAAGTTGTTTTTTGCGGTCCGAAAAATGTTTGTATTTTGGCTAGTTGTAGATAATAGAAAAGTTCATTTTTCATAGATAATGGTACGGAACCCTTCGTGCGCGAGTCCAACTCGCACTTGGCCGGTTTTTTTTAAATAATCTGTATTTATAGGATTATAAAAAGCTGAAACTGCAAGTAACTCAGTCGTACAGTTTGGAAAACAAGGTAATATTTCCAAAAACATGTCGTCTTACAACTCAAATATCCGTTATGCGATCGAAAATGCTATAAATGATGCCAAACCGGTAATTTGGTAAGATGGACGGATCATTTTGTAACAAAATTAAGGGCACCTCAGACAGCGTTTTTGATTATTTTATTGTGATAAGAACCATAGTCCGTACATTTAATTTTGAACGGAAAAACTATTCGTTACTTCATTCTGATAGACTACAGGCCAGTTTCAGAGGTTCCAAGTTATAGATCGCTATCTGACAGATAATGCCTTACAAATGTTTTTAATTGTGACAATTTTTTACCGTATTATCTGTCTAAATCTTTATCTGGAATCTGTGAAACGGGCCCAAGTATTTTTGGTTGAGCTTAAGGTGACAACAAGATTTTCTGGTATAATAATGGCAGAGTTCTAAATTCCTGGACAATAATTTTGCAAGAATCCTGATACAGTATTTGTCTATCAAAATCACCAAAATCCGATGATAGTACTCGTATATTTTATCTATCGAAATCACCACTCCCATTTTCAAAATTTATAAACTCAGGTTTCAACGCACATTTCCAAAGCATATCGTCTGAGTGTACCCTTAGTAACAAAACAAGCGCCGTCGTTCATTCACTCGTATCCCTTTAAATAACTGTATACCCTCATCAGACCTCATAATCAGATTGAAACCTTCGAACGGGTAAGGCCGACAGAGCAAATATGAGTTAAATAATTAATTAAATATTTAATTATGAATATCCCGCCTCTTGCACGACAGGTATGTTTTATTTGATTTTTTTATGTGCTTTTGATATATGTCATCATCTGCCTAGCCTTTTCCCTATGTAGTCAGCTTCCAGTCTAACCGAATGCAGCTGAGTACCAGTGTTTTACATGGAGCGACTGCCTGTCTGACCTCCTCAACCCAGTTACATGGGCAATCTGATACCCCTTGGTAAGACTGGTTGTCAAACTCGGGTTTCTGACTATCCGTACCGACTGCCAAAGATGTTCAAATAACAGTAGGGACCCAACAATTTGACGTGCCTTTTTAAATACAAAGGTCCACGGAACGATCGCGCTTACCGTTAATTAACTTCAATAGCGATCGACATTATGCGACTGTTAATTTTCTAAAGCTCCTAATGACCCAATTATTTGATTTATTGTATAAATCGTAGTCTTGGCGACCTAGTGGGTAAAGCACCATTCTCTCAACTATGAGTGTGTAGGTTCGATCATGTATACTCTAGGTCAGGCAAGTACCAATGCAACTTTTTTAAGTTCGTATATACTTTCTAAGTATATCTTAGATAGGGCTTTCAATACCGGTATTCCGGGATCCCGTAATACCGTGATCACGGATATAATATGGTCCTTCTTCAGTACCGGTATTGACGGCCCAATACCGTGATATACCGGTATTACAAATATTAGATGTGAATTTATTTCTTTAAAATAATATTGTCCAAATGTAGACCCTCGCGTTCGCTACACTCATTTAATCGAACAGTAAAATTACTCATGACGGCTCTGCAGGTGGATTCAGTGATGACCGCCACTTAGTGATGGATATTTATTTACGTGGCCTCTGAGGTGAAAATTAGCTTAATCCGAAAACAAGATGTTAGTAAACGTTGAAAACGCTCAAATGCCTGATTTACAAAGTTAAACTTCTTGAGTCGGGACGGGCCTCTTGGGTCTTTAATTCTTGCACCAATAAAATTTTGTAGGGCTGCAGCTTTAGGTCTTTAAGCAAAATGCGGTGTAATGACAACTATGAACATTTAAAGCACTTGTGCTCTTCCAAATTCAAAGGTTTTGGGTCATGATCAATAGACTGGTTAACATTCTCCACGTTTTCTACCATAATATACCATATATACTACCATTGTCCATGCCCTTAATCGGATTTTGGTTTTTCCACCGTTGTGGTGGTCTCTTCAAACTTTTATTTTCTAATAAGAGGAATGCTTGGCAGCTTGGCACATCATTTAAGTGGCTAAAATCTCGAATGCTTCACAAGCTTCCTCGCGCTACAGTCACTGAATTACCGGCTTTGTAAAACTCTCGTAAGGATATCGTGCGGTCTGCTACTGAAAACGTTCCATAACAACTAAATTCCCAAGAGCCAGGCTACCAATTGATATAACCGCTGCGCCCCCCGGATACGCTACGTTAACCTAGTAAGCTTAATAAAAATAACCTTACTTTTGAGACACCCTGTATATACTTCAGGTATTTATAAGATCATGCGGTCCATGGCCCTTTACGGGGCCGCGGTGTGGGCACGTTCACTGCACTACCTAAACGAGCCCCAAAGGGTGATAGCCATCCGGCTAGTCCGGGGGTACCGCACAATATCCCGCAAAGCGGCTGGTCTTCTTGCCGGGCTGCCACCGTAGGATCTGCCTGGAAAGGCCAACGCCGTGTCCTCGTAGCGGCAATTGGCGGCGGCAACCTCTCGCGCCCAGCTCTGGTTCAAGCCATGGTGCGGGGTGAGAGGAAATGGGATGCCGTCTCCTCCTTCTGCGAAGCAGTTATGCTGGAGAAGGAGGTGGCGGAGCAGCTGCGAGTTCGCACCGGCCATCCCAGCCGTCGCGGTGGACCTGGTAGACACTACAGGCGCCGGGTGTCGAGAGACGACTCTCGGCCACCATAGGCGTGGGTCTGTGGGCGGTGAGNGTTCACTGGTGTGGGCACGTTCACTGCACTACCTACACGAGCCCCAAAGGGTGATAGCCATCCGGCTAGTCCGGGGGTACCGCACAATATCCCGCAAAGCGGCTGGTCTTCTTGCCGGGCTGCCACCGTAGGATCTGCCTGGAAAGGCCAACGCCGTGTCCTCGTAGCGGCAATTGGCGGCGGCAACCTCTCGCGCCCAGCTCTGGTTCAAGCCATGGTGCGGGGTGAGAGGAAATGGGATGCCGTCTCCTCCTTCTGCGAAGCAGTTATGCTGGAGAAGGAGGTGGCGGAGCAGCTGCGAGTTCGCACCGGCCATCCCAGCCGTCGCGGTGGACCTGGTAGACACTACAGGCGCCGGGTGTCGAGAGACGACTCTCGGCCACCATAGGCGTGGGTCTGTGGGCGGTGAGTTTCGGGTGGCTCATCGTCCTTCCATATCCTAGGAGACGTCAGGCCCGTGTCGGTGGCGTGCGTTGTTCCACGCGCTCCTCAGAGAGTGTCAGCAAACCCCTGCGGGCCCCCTAGAGCCAGAGCCTATCGGGGCTGCGGGTTGTTCAAAAGAGTTACCGTAACCCTGGCACACAAAAGGCCCTCGAAGGAACACGGTGGATTTTAGTCACTAAAAGTCTAACACTCCCTCACGCTGTCACCCACAGCAGGAGGGGTCATTCTGATGATTTCACTTCGATAAAAAAGGTATTTTTAAGAAATAAGGACGGTAAAGACCGATTTGAAACTAGAAAACGTATAATATTTTAATGGTTTTATTAATGTGCTAATTGAACTTGCACTCAATACCGGTATTAATACCGTGATCACGGTATTGAAGTCCAATACCGGTATTAGTACCGGTATTGAAAATATCCGGTATTTGAAAGCCCTANAAACCCCTGCGGGCCCCCTAGAGCCAGAGCCTATCGGGGCTGCGGGTTGTTCAAAAGAGTTACCGTAACCCTGGCACACAAAAGGCCCTCGAAGGAACACGGTGGATTTTAGTCACTAAAAGTCTTACACTCCCTCACGCTGTCACCCACAACAGGAGGGGTCATTCTGATGATTTCACTTCGATAAAAAAGGTATTTTTAAGAAATAAGGACGGTAAAGACCGATTTGAAACTAGAAAACGTATAATATTTTAATGGTTTTATTAATGTGCTAATTGAACTTGCACTCAATACCGGTATTAATACCGTGATCACGGTATTGAAGTCCAATACCGGTATTAGTACCGGTATTGAAAATATCCGGTATTTGAAAGCCCTANCTCCTTCTGCGAAGCAGTTATGCTGGAGAAGGAGGTGGCGGAGCAGCTGCGAGTTCGCACCGGCCATCCCAGCCGTCGCGGTGGACCTGGTAGACACTACAGGCGCCGGGTGTCGAGAGACGACTCTCGGCCACCATAGGCGTGGGTCTGTGGGCGGTGAGTTTCGGGTGGCTCATCGTCCTTCCATATCCTAGGAGACGTCAGGCCCGTGTCGGTGGCGTGCGTTGTTCCACGCGCTCCTCAGAGAGTGTCAGCAAACCCCTGCGGGCCCCCTAGAGCCAGAGCCTATCGGGGCTGCGGGTTGTTCAAAAGAGTTACCGTAACCCTGGCACACAAAAGGCCCTCGAAGGAACACGGTGGATTTTAGTCACTAAAAGTCTAACACTCCCTCACGCTGTCACCCACAGCAGGAGGGGTCATTCTGATGATTTCACTTCGATAAAAAAGGTATTTTTAAGAAATAAGGACGGTAAAGACCGATTTGAAACTAGAAAACGTATAATATTTTAATGGTTTTATTAATGTCCTAATTGAACTTGCACTCAATACCGGTATTAATACCGTGATCACGGTATTGAAGTCCAATACCGGTATTAGTACCGGTATTGAAAATATCCGGTATTTGAAAGCCCTAGTTCCGTACCAAGCTGTAGTTCCACGCTTGAGTAACAGATGGCGTTGTATTCAAATTGCACTGTCTTTATAATTTATTGTATGGGGACCCCCCTTAATATATAACTTTTTAAATTTTTAGTATTTGTTGTTATAGCGGCAACGAAAATACATCATTTGTGAAAATTTCAGCTTTCTAGCTATCACGGTTAATGAGATACAGCGTGGAGACAGACAGACAGACAGACAACGAAGTCTTAGTAATAGGGTTCCGTTTTTACCCTTTGGGTACGGAACCCTAAAAATGGTTTTAGAAACCTCAATCTCATTTATAAAGACCTAAGTATCTATAGATACCCTACAAGAAAAGGTTTGATGAAAAAGAAAATATTTTTCAGTTCCATGTATGGATAGCCTAATACATATATATTTTTGTTTAAATATCGTAAAGCGGTCAATATGTATAATACATCTACCTACCGAGTTTGAATTACAGTAGGACCTCTTTAATCCGAACCCCCTCTAATCCGAACACCTCTGTAATCCGAACCCNATCTTAGACACCACTGATAAAATGTGAAGGAAAACATCTCTAGGAAACCTAGACTAAAGTCTGAAATCACCAACCCGCATTTTGCCCGTGGTGATTAACGCTCAATTTTTCTCTGTATGAGAAGAGGCCTGTGCCCAGCAGTGGGACGATATAAAAGGCTGATGTTCATAGTACAGCCTACCCGAATCTGTCAAATTTTACCAACCGAAAATTTATCTTCCATTATTGTGTTAAGGTCAAAAGTCAAAAGATTTTTTTTTACAGATTGATGTAGGTTGATGTGCTGATATCTATACAAATGGAATGTTATTTACAGTTCTTAGTGGCGGGATCAACGCACTTAGCAGCGTTGTCGGCGGGTGGGGTCGTAGCGTACCCCGGGGTGTTGCTACAGCAGTTCAAAGCTAACGACACGATCATACACCTCGATTTGGACAACGGATCATGGATTGGTATGTATTTGAAAGAAATTGTTATTAATTTAGCGTTTTAGGAACTAATGTTCATTTAAAAAATATTTTAGCATTTTATCGACCCCAATAATCGCTATAATTTTATAATTTTACTGCTTCGTACACCCGGTTAAAAACTAGCCTACAGCCTTCTTCAATAAGTGGGCTATTCAACACAGATTATCGCTCTTCAGCTTTATAATAGATATAGACTTAATTATAGAAATCTAGAAAGTGCTCAATCTTGTACAGACGACAGCACATCAAGTTACCACAATCTTTCAAATTTCTGCGATAGATTTTCAACCTTATAACAATAGTGGAAGCTAGATGTTGGATTGGTACATTTTGACAAATTGGTATACGTTGACCTGCCGTTGTCTGTACATAGTGTAGGTATGTAAATTTTCAGCTACCCAATACCAAAACTAATTAACCAATATTTTCTTACTATAAAAAAATAATTTTAATTCCAGGTTCCGTTCACGGCCTAGCAGGGATCCCGAGCTTCCTAATGCCATTTCTCATGCAGTACCAAGGCCGCAAATTCGCGTACATTCTAAGCTGCATACTCATTATCATAGGATGGATATTTACGTACGCAGCTACTAATATCAAGACCCTTATTATAGGCGAATGTTTCCACGGCTTAGGCGGCCACAGTCTACTAACAATCAGCTTCTTGAGCATATCAGAAATGGTGCAACCGAATTATAGGAACATATGTTTGTTATGCTATGGTACGGCGCAAGCTTTTGGAATGTCGGCCGTAGGAATAATTGGGAGGTACGTCCATTGGAAAACTGCGGGATTGATAATGGCGTGTCCTATTGTTTTGGCGTTTTTTGCCGGATTTACATGGCCTGAATCACCGTCTTGGCTGGCCTTTAGAGGCAGATTTGAAGAGTGTGAGGATACCTTTAAAAAGCTTCGAGGTACTGATAAGGAATCTTTGAAAGAATTGAACGGACTGTTAAATTCTTATAAAGAAAATTCTGATATAAAACCGAGTAGACAAAATTGGACTAAAAATTTAAGCACGACATTAACTAGAAGAGATTTCTATGTACCGTCTTTCCTTACTTTTATTTTAATTAGTATCTTTTATTGGTCCGGGGGCTCAGTTGTGATTATTTACTCAAGCGATATTACACTTAATGCCACTAACAATAAGAACGATCATATAAAATTTATATTGGACCTTACCTTTTTTATAGGCTTCAGTGTGACTACACTTTTATTGAGATATTTCAGTAGCAAAAAGGTTTTATTATTCAGTCTGTCTAGTTCGTCTGTATTTATGATTTTAGCAGCCATAGTTACTTATTTGCAAAGTGTGGATAAAGTTGCAAAAGATTCGATGTTGGGCGCATATTGTATAGTGGTTTATATGATATTTTTTAGTTTAGGTGCAAGCGGTATAGGGTTTACAATAGCCACTGAATTAATGCCTGTAAAGCACAGAGGTTTGGGCGGGTCCTTATTCGTGATATGCACTTGTATATTTCATTCGTCTGCCCTAAAGTCGTTTCCATACTTATGCGTTTATATACACATGTGGGGGGCGTTCTTAATCTATGGTCTACATGCAATTGTTGTTTGTTTGATTATTTGTATATGTGTGCCGGACACAAGGAATAAGACTTTGCAAGAAATTGAAGAGTATTACAATATTGGGTATTTTAAACAAAGTAATAGTGGAAATGTTGATTTGGGAGTGCGACAAAGATTTTTAAAGGCTGATGGTTATTAGTTAATAAGATTATGTTTTAAAGATGAATAAGGATCAAAAGAAAGACTGTATAAGTAAATTAAAAATCCAGAAATAATTTTATCTCCGATTTAATTTTAAGTCTTTTATTTTAAGTTTTTTTTTTCAATAAAATATTTTGAAAATGTTTGATTGTTTTTCTGTCATACATAAATATCTTTGGCAGTCGTTACGGGTAGCCAGAAGGCAGAAAGTCTGACAACGAGTTTTACCAATGGCAATCGGGTTGTCCGGATAACTGGGTTGAGGAGATCAGATAGGCTGTCGCTCCATGTGAAACACTGGTAGGTATAGATCTCCTCAAACTTTTTGTCATTACTGAATGTTAGCTGCGTAGAAACCAATTCAAGGTATCAGCGGGGGTAGACAACTGCATTTATTTGGGAAAAGGCTAGGCCGATGATGAAAAAGTTAATTTAACTTACCTTCCAAACCTCCCCGTTCATAGTTTCCGTATACAACGTAGCCATGGAATTCTTCAAATCAGCGTGAATTTTGCACTGTTTAAGTACACACTCTTTCTGTTTCTTCCTAGTGCGGTCTCTCTCTTGTTGTATGTCGAAAGTGGGTTCCGATTCTATGTCCTGTACCTTTTTAGTCTGCACGCGGATTTGGGCTAGGATTGTTCGTACCTGAGGAATAATATGATTTTTAATAGAATTGTTTATAAATAAATATTTAAAAAAAACCTAAAGCGACTTTCTAGAGGGACAAAAAGAATAAACATACAATCTTTTTTTTTGGTCGATGGGAAATCATCAGATGACCCCACAGATCATCTGATCTCACACAATCTTATGGCGAGATTCCGCAAAAATTGTTCGCGAACAAATGTGCGCATTGACGTCAATCCAAAGGTAGTATGGGTTCGCTAGAGATGTCACAGTTAGCTAGAGTAAGTAGACCAGCCGAAACATTTGTTTAGTACATTGAGCCTAACAGTGCCGCAGAGCGATGAAATCTCGTCATTACTACTAATTTATTAGAGCATCTAACACTAAAATATTTTTTCAAAGCCAGTCTAGTACGTTTCGAAATTAGCACGCACAAACATACAAACTTCAGCTTTATAATATAGAATGACTTACTTTCTCAACGCCTTCGTTGATAGCTTTCCTCCGTGTATTTAACTCGTTTAAGTTTCCCTCTAGAGTGAGCAGTTTCTTATCAATCTCCTGCATTTTAGCCTTGTGTCCTTGCGATTGTTGCTCGAATAGTGAGAGTCTGAGAGAGAAAACAATCACATCAAACACAGCTATGTTTTGTTTCAAGGTGTATGTGACGACCTGTTGTTGCCCACTGTCTCGCTAGATGGCGTTGAATTCAAGACTGATCGCTTTTTCAGATTTTTGTGTAAATCGATAATTATTAACGGCCGTTCCCAACAACCTAACTCTGGATTTGCTTACCAGAGATAGAAATTTGACATAACTTGTATGGGGCTAATGTCAAAATCCTATCACTAGTAAGCAAATCCAGAGATAGATAGAATATTGATTTCCGCAGTTAGTCGTATTAGTAACATTTGCGTGTCTCGTTACACTTTTTTGAACTAGTTCCTTTATTGCACTAAAATCCACACACCTCGAAGTAATGTTGTGGTGACAAAATCTGCCTATAAACGAATCTGTATTTAAAAGCATATTTTTTGTTGCTGCATTATTTAGAATTGTGTGGATTTAATAACAATTAAATGAACTAGTTTAATAAAGTCTAACGTCCGAGACACGCAAATGTTACTAGTAGGACTTAATAGCGATTATTTTACACAAAAATCGAAAAAAAGTATAAAGTTAATCATATTACGGTATCTATAACTGTGCATAAAAACTTACTGCTTATTAAAGTTGCCGATTTCCTCAACATCCACAGTGTTAGCCATGAGCTTCGCCTCTCGCACCTCCGTGGTAGACACAGACTTCTCTCCACTGTATGCTGACACGCGGACTGAGAATCTATGATTCTCTGTAACAAAGTATAAGTGGTTAATAATGGCGTCCTATTGCCGGCTGTTTTCATATAAGGAGATCAGCCAGCTGCGCAGGACATATTATAGTGCACAAGCATTTGCGGTGACACAGGTGCACTCCCTATTCCCTCACTCTCATAGCGCGGTGGGACGGCAATCCGACACGACCGGAGAGATTAGACACATGGACCGATATTAATGTGCTCTACGATGCATTAGTGACAAGGTTTACAAGGTAGCCGGGAAACTTTAGACATATTCTCGCTCTGAATAACAGAAAATATCCACTCTGATTTGTCAAAATCGATGTCCTCGTTCACTTACAATCTTACTCTCTATCATGCTATCTATCTGTCTCAATCCATCCGTTGATTTGTGATTAAGAGATTGAATTCTGACATAAGCTCCATCTATACTAATATTATAAAAAGGTAAAATTGTTTGTAAATTTGTAATTTGTTTGTAGGGGGTAATCTCTGGAAGTAATGAACCAATTTTAAAAATTGTGATAGAATTCACTGATAGAAGTGAGTGCTATAGGCTATTATACGGGTACGGGCAGTATTTCCACGGGACACGAGTGAAACCGCGGGAAAACGGCTAATTGCCTATAAATTTGACACAAATTACACTATTTAGCAAAATAAGAACTTTTTTTTACAACTCACCAGTAAAAAAGAAGTTGATATTAGCGGGCACGTTCTCGCTGTTCCTGTAGGTATGGTCGTTGCCGATGGGGATGCGATGCACCGCGTACTGCTTGCACAGGTAGCGCACGATCGCGTCCGGCGCCGTTATCGTGTCCACTAGGTATGTGTAGAAGCCTAGGTAGCTGGAATAATAACAATAACAAATTTATACTAATAATATAAAGCTGAAGAGTTTGTTCGTTTGAAGGCGCTAATCTCAGGAACTACTGGTCCGATTTGAAAAATTCAAGGAAGGTTATAGGCTACTTTTTATCCGGGTGCGCCGAGTAGTTCCCACGGGACGCGGGTGAAACCGCTGGCAGAAACTAGTAATTTATATTTTCTCATTAACAAATAAAAAGTGAACTGCACCACCGGGTCACTATATTAGTTTAAAAGATATAAGTCATTTATTCAAAGTAGACTGAAAATCAGCACTTTTTGAAGGTATTTTTTTACAAAAGACAGCCCCAAAATGCCTGCCCTTCACCACTTCTTATGTGTTTTTGCTGGGAAGAAGAAGTGGTGCAACAAACTCCTCAGCAACACAAGTCTATACAAAATTAATAGATGAAGTATAAAAATTACTTAGATATTTATTTACCCATGTTGGCAAGCACAACCTTTCATACACATACCTATTACTCAAGCAGCTACAAAAAAGACATACCTAGTTTCTTTTGTCTCCAATCGGTGAAAATAGGTATAGCTTTAAAGTGTGCTCACCCACATGTGCAACGGTTTATTATCGTTATACATCATTAGCTTCTGCCAGCGGTTTCACCCGTGGGAACTACTCGGCGCACCCGGATAAAAAGTATCCTCGATAAATGGGCTATTTAACACTGAAAGAATTTTTCAAATCGGAACAGTAGTTTCTGAGAGTAGCGCGTTCAAACAAACAAACAAACTCTTCATCTTTATTATATTAGTATAGATATGGTTATACATCTACAACCTTAACAAAGGAAAACGGTGAACTAGGACAACAGTTCGTACCATAAAGGTCTAAGCATATTACCCACTGCATCTCAATTCCGCCATTACATACATACTACAATTAAAACTTACCTCAACTGCTGTATATTATTCTGGGGCCTATCAACCGGTCCGCCTTGACTGCAAATCGCGTTGACTCTCTTCAAGCCGAGTTCCACTCGAACCTTCTGAAGGAACAAGTTCATGTCCCGACTGGATTCGAACGTGAACGCCACTAGGTCACGACCCGAGACCGTTGATTCTAGGTACCGAGCGAATTTCGGGTCTGTGAATCTTATCTGTGGACAAATAATAAAAGATTTGTTTTAGAAAATATGCTGAATTTATTAAGCTGACAACCGATACTAAACCGACCGACATGATCCTCATGTTACACGAATATATTATAAAAATGTTAGAAGACAAACTTATTTGACATAGGCTGTTACTATTATTTATTTATCCGCTTTCTTAGTTTCTATTGCATATTATAGTAAATATTCATTTTCTTTGACATTTTTTTTTGTTTACATACTGACATGTTTACCTACTGTTTTTAAGTAGATGTATTATTATTTTCTTATTATTAATTGTGAATGTGTGAACAATGTGGGATTCATTTAGTTTTGTTGTTGATATGACACTTTCTTAAAAAGGTCATTTCAGACATGAACCCACAGTGTTCATCCATTGTGCACACTTGTTTATGTTGGACTTTAAAAGAGACTTTGACCCTTGAGTTTGTTTCGGTGTTTCTTCTCAAGGTAGTCAGATAGGAAATACCGGCCTCATCTAGTTAAAAATTATTGACGTGTTAAAGTGTTCTGTGAAACCTATTAATAGAAATAAATGATTTGATTTGATTTGAAACCAATCGCTAAGAAAACCGATTTGAAAAATTATTTCAGTGTTGGGAAGCTAGACTATTCCTGAGTAACATAGGCTATATTTTGTCCGGATATGGGAAGAACTTCCCCATGAACCGGGTTCATTCATAATTTTACTAATATAATAATAATAATATAATATCGGGACACCTTTTCACACACGGTCGGTTAGCCCCATGGTAAGCTATTAATTAGCTTGTGTTACGGGTGCTAACACAACTGATAAACTACATATAATTACGTACTTATTTTTATAAATAGATACATATTATATTATAACACCCAGACCACAAACATGCTCATCACACAAATGTTGACCGTACCAGGAATCGAACCCGGGACCAGGGATCAGTTCGGCAGTCCAGTAACCATTGCGCTAACGAAGTCGTAATCTATACTAATATTAAAAAGCTGAAAAGTTCGTTTGTNAACTACATATAATTACGTACTTATTTTTATAAATAGATACATATTATATTATAACACCCAGACCACAAACATGCTCATCACACAAATGTTGACCGTACCAGGAATCGAACCCGGGACCAGGGATCAGTTCGGCAGTCCAGTAACCATTGCGCTAACGAAGTCGTAATCTATACTAATATTAAAAAGCTGAAAAGTTCGTTTGTTTGTTTGATCTCAGCAACTACTGGTTTGATTTGAAAAAATCTTTCAGTGTTAGATAGCCCATTTAGCGAGGAAGGATATAGACTTTTTTATCCGGATGCGCGGATTAGTTCCCACTGGACGCGGAATACAGCTAGTTCATTAGTATTTATGTTGTCTTCACATACCTCTAGTAACATAGGCTCATGTACAGGTTGTTGGAACAGTTGCTTATGCTCTCTCAGCCACACGACGGCCTGGTACGAATCCTCGCTGTAGTTACGTAGCACGTTCAGACGTTTCACATCCACGTCTTCTAGTTTACGTATCCTGGGGATTAAAAGAAATTATAACGTTATACGGGTAGTACAAAATAGAGATAATTTTGTGGATATAAGATTTTGTTTGAAGGTTTCCTTACTGATAATTAAAATGCAAATATAACACTGTCTGTCGAGTTTTCACGCCAAAACTACTGAATCGAATCACATTAAATACACATATGGTCCGGGAAAATATTTTTTTTTACCCTTTTCTCTTTTTCCCCAGAGGCGCTGGAAAAGCCAGGGAATAGCTAATATCACACTAATAATATAAAGACGAAATTTTGTGTGTATGATTGTTACTCCTGTAATAATACAGAGCTTACCCAAGTAGCACAAAACTGCATTATAAGACGTCACAAGAGGTAACATCGGTAACTTTAGC
>NWSH02000296.1:10147878-10160905 GCA_002382865.2 Heliothis virescens | reverse complement strand
TACAGTACATACAGATAGATTTCGAAAACATTACTAAGTGGGCCCATGACAATGGAATTATATTAAACTTGATAAAAACAAAATGCATGCATTTACACTCGCCATACAATTTACGAGCTAAAGCTGAGCTTAGAGACAATCTTGATGTAATAGGACATACGTACGAATGCTTGCATGCGAATAAGATTAAGTGTAGGTGTGTGAAGTTGGAGTATGTTAGCTCATTTAAATATCTAGGGCTGAGTATCGATAGAAATTTCAATTGGAAAACACATGTTACTGATATTTGTAATAGGCTAAGATCTGTTTTAGGAAAGTTTTATCAGCTTAAAAATGTAGTGAATAAACACACGTTATTAATTATATATTACGCACTCGCTGACTCACTAATCAGTTATGGACTTATTGTGTATGGACGTACTTTTAAAACATATTTACTAGAAATAAGAAATATACAGATAAGACTGCTCAAGTTCCTCGTTAGCAAGCAGGTTAAGATAAAATGTAACAAAGACTACGATAGATTATTTAATATTTGTAAAATCTTGCCTATAGATAAAAAGGTTGAGTATTTGATAGGGTTAGAAAACTACTACAATGATAAATATAAAGTAAATGTTTCAAATAAGTTTAATACAAGGAGAGTGAGAGAGAGAAAACTAATTCAGCCAAAAGTAACAAACTATTACGGAGAAAGAACATCTAAATATATGGTGCCAAAAATATTTAACAAAATAGAAATATTAAGGAATAACTCTAACTTAAGCAAAGGTGCATTAAAATCAAAATTGAAGAACTTTCTTCTGGAGGACGAGGACTCATCATTGGCATGTGATGGGCGGTGAGTTTGGGAATGGAGTGGTTAGCTCCTGGCTGGTCACTTGGTTCTGGGATTCATCGTCTGTCATATTCCGGTGTCGGTCTGTCGTTGTCGGGGTATATATGTATGTAAAGAAGGTCAGAATTTTGAGTGTAGTAGGAAATAATAGTTACCTAAATGAAAATTTATTGTGTGTGTGTATAGCATAATCTTAAGTTAAGGTTTATAAACGAGCGCTTCTCGCCATCAAACTGTATAGTTTGGCGAGTAAAAAATGTAAAAGCTATATTGTATTTTTGATTGAATAATAATAATAAAAAAAAAAAAAAAAAAGATACTAACTTCGCCCATGCAAAACTTATAATTTTCCCATTCCCATGGAAAATTCGGGAAATCCTTTCTTAGCGGATGCCTACGTCATAACATCTACCTGCATGCCAAATTTCAGCCTGATCCCTCCATGGCTTGAGCTGTGCCTTGATAGATCACTAGGTCAATCAGTCAATCACCTTCGAGTTTAGATATCAGTATAGATAACTATCAGAAAATGTTTTAAATAATATAATCAGATTAGATATGTACGTAAACTCACTTTCTTAGCCCGTCCGATAACACTGGTCTTGCCGCATAGTCCCAGAATGATGGCACAGACAAATGTGGACTTTCCCGTCCCATTGGGTCCGATTATCAAGTTCAATGAAGTACTAGGATACAGCTCAACACTCTTGTATGTTCTGGAAAAAACGAACAGTATTATTTATTTACTAGCTTCTGCCAGCAGTTTCACCCGCGTCCCATGGGAACTACTCGGCACACACGGATAAAAAGTAGCCTAAAGCCTTCTTCGATAAATGGGCTATTTAACACTGAAATAATTTATCAAATCGAATCAGTAGTTCCTGAGACAAGCGTGTTCAAATAAACAAACTCTTCAGCTTTATAATGTTAGTATAGCTTTACATATTAAAAGGTACATTTTAAGTTTTATAATTTACATAATGTCCAACAAAACTATACAGATAGTTTGGTCTGCTGGATCAAATACATAGTACTTAGTAAAGTAATAATATAGAAAAACATGTCAAGTATACAACCAGTACATGTATCCTTCCCACTCTGAAAATATTATATTTAAATTTTCTTTCCGTTCAAAACTCTTATGTATTTGAGAGTTTAAGAGATAAATTCCAATATTACATTTTTGTAAGCACCTCAATTCTAAAAGAATACCCACTGACAAATTTGAATAATTATTTGAGACAAAATGGGAGCCAATGGAATGGCCTTAAGTCTTTCTTGTGGACAAACACTGTTTCTGTATAGAATGCCAGTACTGAATTACTTTGTATATATAAATATAAACAGCCAAATAAAACAGCAACATATAAATTCAACACAAAACACTATAATGTCTTCCTTATTACCAATACAATGGTCCTATTAGAAAAAACAAGTAGGTACTATGTGAGGAGACTTGTTGAGACATGACTAATTTTATACTCCCAATGTTTTAATATTCCCGTTTTAAAAATCGAATTATGATCACGGTCACAACTTACGAACACTTACGAAATAGCCAGTGATTGTAATACTGGCCATAAACTTGTAAATATATCCTATTGTTCAAAATTATAAACACGGATTGCGCGCCAAAAGTATATACTTACACAAAGTTTTCAAGCGCTATCCTGTAAATACAGCCGGCTTTTATATTCTTCGTGTTCTTTACTTTCGACATTTCACACTTTTACAATCATAACTATCAAAAATAGTAAAATATACAAATTACTAATGGAATGACGGTTTGGATTACGGAAATATAACAAAATACCGCAGCAAAGACGACCACTTTTGCGTTTTGACGTCACAATCCCATGTCAAACCAGGCAGGAATGACACTGACAGTTCTAGTGAAGTAGATTGAAAGCAAAACTTTTTTTTTTTTTTTTATGGGTTAATCATTTATTTAATAATATATACAATCTTAATTTATAGACACATATCAAAATCTACGTCTATATGGCCATGGCATCTTCCTAGCACGGCAGGCTGTGCTGGTGCGGCTGCTGCTTCTGCAGAGACCACCAAGCGGCGCAAGTATAGCAACCTTATTGGCAACTATACTTTCGAGCCGTTTGGGGTCGAAACGCTCGGACCATGGGGCCCAAGTACACGCCTCCTTTTCAAGGATTTAGCTAAAAGGCTTGTTGACGCTTCACGTGACCAGAGGGCTGGCTTATTTTTTGGTGAAAGAATTAGCATTGCCATACAACGTGGCAATGCAGCCAGTCTTCTGGGCACGTTTCCGGAGGACAGTGATGTGGAGGAATACTTCGACGCCTAACATCACTAATGTCCTTTTATATACGTTTTTTAGTTTGTTTTATTTTAGTATCTAAGAGTAGTTTTAAGTAAAACTGTTTTCCCCCATCCATAGAATTATTTTTATCGTTGATATCTCTGCCATCGTACTATTATATATAAGTAGCAAACAATCCATCAAACAAATAGACGTTAGGTTCTGGTCATCTTAAGATATCAGACAGTGTCTGTCTCTACCACTTTTTACATCCGTTTATATATTTTGCCCAACGACTGACCCCAGATAGTGGGAAACGACATCGCGGCAGACCCAGAAGGAGATGGTGCGACTGTGCGACGCACCATCTCCTCCTCCTCTCCTCTCTCCACTTCCATCAAAAGGATTGGCCTCAGGTGGCAACAAAACATAGAAAAGTGGAAAGAGGGAAGGGAGGCTTTTACACTGCAGTGGGAAAATAAAAGCTAAAAATAAATTATACACTATAAAATATTATGCAAATTCATAAAAAAACACGTCTACTATTATTAACATAGAAGTGGGGAGTATTCGCGCGTATTAATTTATGTCAGTGTCGGTCATGGCAGCTGTTTCTATATAAGGAGAATCAGCTGCGCAGGACATACTACAGGTGCACTTCCTATTCCCCCACTCTCATCAAACGATCGAAGAGATGTGCATGAACGACACTAACGTGCACATACTTATGTATTATTCACCAACTTCCAGACCCCGGCTGGCTTTGTCAAACAGGGGTTTTGGCCCAACCCGGAAATCGAACCTGATCCCGAGACCTCATGCACAGCAATCATGCTATGTATTACTATTAGACTAACGAGGCATTTTTAAAGTGATACTAGTCCTAAAA
Source organism: Heliothis virescens (assembly GCA_002382865.2). Taxonomy (NCBI): domain Eukaryota; kingdom Metazoa; phylum Arthropoda; class Insecta; order Lepidoptera; family Noctuidae; genus Heliothis; species Heliothis virescens. Next base: position 10,156,897 of record NWSH02000296.1, on the reverse strand, counting down.
CTTAAACTTTTTGTCGTCACTGGACATTGCGCGAGCGCGAGAGGTTGCGCAGAACGCAATAGTATTAGGCAAATAATTACGAAGCTAAAGACCGTTGAAATTGCGAGTAGGGAGGTGAGGAAGGGTTGTGGACTGTGGATGGATGTGCTTGTGCTTGGAATTTAAGTTTAAGGTAAGTCATTAGTAGGTATACATACTCAAAACAACTATGCCAGTGTTCCTATTGTATAGTAAGTTAACTTTACAGGTAAAAAATAGGCATGTCTGGTCCTAACTATAGGGATATTGTATCTCTTTTGAGTAGAACAATTGAAAGTGGGAAATAGATAATGTGTGTGTCAGTGTGCTAAATAAAATAATTGTATTCAAAACTTTTACTTTATTTGACTTAACAAATTAAGTTTCAAAAATATAATATCATTAGCTGCTCGCCCTCGCTTCGCTTCCTGGAAAGCTCCCGATCGGCGTTGGTTTGTATGTACATACAAAACACAAACTTACTAGTTACACACTAAAACCTTCCTCAAGAATTGTTCTATCTATTGTTGAAAACCGAAAGAAAATCTGTTCAGTACTTTTCGAGTTAATCGCGAACAGACAGACAGACAGGCAGACGCGGCGCGGGACTTTGTTTTATAATAAGTATAGATATTTTTTTTGAATGACATCATAATACTCTGGCGTCCAGGTCGATTGTCACCCGGGGCTGTTCTAAGATCAGCCAGTTGCGCTGGAGTTTTATCGTTTGTAAGTATTTGCATACATTCCCTATCCCCCCTAAAGTTTTTGACTGTGTGTGTAATACAAAAGCGTTTCAGAATTTGGTGTGAAAAGCTAATATTTTTTACTATCTGCATGTTTTTAGTAACTTACTATTTCACATCTTTCGCGTCACTATTTCAACGTTGCTAGGGAAAAAATAGGTGCCGGCCGGTGTCTGCGGCAATATTTTGAAGCTTGCAAGCCGTGCAGAATAAATTGACGAATCGTAGCGTTCTCTGGCAAGCGATAGCCAAACAAACCGATTCCGACCGATGTGCTTGTCTGTCGTTTTGCCAGGTGTATGCGCGTCCTGTGAATTTCTATCGGATGTTTGTGAATGAAAACAAGCGAAAATACATGTTTTCATGGATGAATGTGCATTCAAACGGCCTAATTATTAAATTTAACGAAGAACCAGTAAAAATTAAGGTGTATTTATGTGACAAAACAACGTTTTCCCCCGTGTCTAAATTACGAAGAGGGCATTCATGTTTATAAATATTGATTTGTTACATATCGTGTTTTCTAACGATTTTATTGTGTCTCTAAACGTGAAGTGAGATGTAGGGAATATAATAACGTGTAAAAGTCATTAGAATACGAAAATGCAACAGTTAGTCCAAACTTACATGGAAACGATCGATGGTGTAATCTTGTGTTCTATTTAATTGTGTTATTTTTGTGTTAAGTGCGTGTTTTTATGACAATGGAGGGGACTACAGAGAAGGATTGTTCACCGTTATGGAATCTGTACCAGCAGATCGTGTCGGAAATGAAGGTAGGTCACATTGGGTGATTTTCTTTGTACGAAGTATGAAACCGGTTGGGCGCCCCACATTTCCTAAGAAGTTGTCCCGGTAAACTGCTCGCGTTGAACGAGCTATGTTTGACGCTCCGATAGTTGCTGATCAGTTATTCTGCACGATAGTAAATAATTTTAAATGTGGGTAGTTGCTAGAAAAAATTGGACCATGTTATTTACTTGCGGATATACCTAAATCACGGAAGGAATCGTATTGCCATTCGAATTTAGAATAAAATCATCATACAGCTTCAGCTAGGCAGCCCTAAGAATATTGTTCCATACACAAATATCTAAATCTTTTAGTCTATGGCTGCATAGCTGGGGCCAAGTTCCAACAAACCAAATGTAGAACTCAAACCACCACAATAGAATTTCCACTCAGGCAATTATATTTCTTTGAGAGAAATATTTACTTTTCAGCTATATAACTACCAACCATGTGGAGAAACATGCCTTCTACTATCCACAGTTTACTATAGGTCCTTATTTATTGGTAGGTCCTTATTTACCAAATATTTTTTAAGTAAAGAAGGAATACCTAAGAATAAAAATATAATAGGTTTAGATAATATATAAAAGATAAATAAGTTCTTCCTTTATGAAACGCCTTCCTCTCTTCTACGAACTAGCTTGCTGTGCCCATCAGGGTCCATAATTGTGACAACTATACCTAATATTTCCACCTTATGTACATTATGGAATGCAATAAACGTTATGAGTATGAGTTGAAGAAAATGCAGTCTTCAAACCCGTGATCTACTTTTGGTAACACAGACATATTATAAAATGCTAGCTGTTATCCCACAGTTTCACTCATGTCCTGTGGGAATTTGTTCCCATACCCGGACAAAATGTAGCTATGTTACTCGAGGATAGTCTAGCTACGCAACAGTTTTTGAGTCAATTCATTACAAACATACTTCAATATTAAAATTTACTAAATACTAGCCGTTTTCCCGCTGTTGCACCCGTGGAAAATACTGCCCGTACCAGGATAAAATATAGCCTATAGCACTCACGAATAATGTAGTTTTCTACCACTGAAACAATTTTTAAAATTGGTTCTTTACTTCCAGTGATTATGCCCTACAAACAAACTTATAAATATACAAACAATTTTACCTCTTTATAAAATTTAGATTAGATCATCTTTGAATCTAAAAATAAAAACAATAGTAATATTTCAAGGTCTTTATTATAATATTTATTCAATAAATACTTACATAAAGTCAGCATTAACATTTTAAATTACCATATAAAATGGCATTCATTAGTTATACAAATATTAGTAGTTTGAATGCAAAGCCACTCCACTTTGAGTAATAGCTAATAACTGTTTTAAATAAAGGCAAGTAAATTAAATTAGTCATTTGGTATTTCATGATATATACAGTGGCGGTCACATAATTAAAGACACTCCCTGATTTCCAGCAAAAAGATACTGTGGTACTGGTATGAGCTAACATACGTGTATAAAATGTAATGTAATTGTTATTAAACCACACATAACACTATATCCTTTAAATTAGCGGCAAAAAATATTTGCCTACTTTCGTACTTTGGATATAGTGCCCTTTGGGAATCGAACACTAACTTTTGTAACGAATTCTTGGCTGGTCAACTAATTAAAGACAGTTAAGAAAAATAAAGAAAGTAACAGTCACCGTATACTTTTTTTTCTTTGTTTTATTTTTTTGGCAATCTTTTAATTTATGAGATTTTAAATTATCAATTTTCTTAACGACTGCATCAGGAAATCTTGTAGGACATAGTACATTGGAAGATGTCACTTTTGGGAAAGTACCGCGTCTCCCCAGTGTAGTTAGCACTTTCTATTTAATGAGAAAAGTGAACTAAAAAAGTGTTAGAAAATGTGCTTTTTCTGATGCAACAAAGGTTTATATGATTAATGCTAACACAATAAATCTATTTTAGTCACCTCCAATACAAGTGATAGAACCAAAGTACACCAAGAAAGTTCTCAAACATAGGAGGCGAAAATATCATAGTGTGAGGTTGCTTTCCACTACTATAAGTGTAGGATCCTTCAGAAAGATATCATTCAAAATAAGTGAATTTTAGTAATTGAATATTTATGAAACAAGCATATTGTTATAAACTAAGCATAATTTACCGGTCATTAGGACTTTCCAAATGGGAAAAGTTCCGAAAAACACTGAAATAGTAGAGAAAAAGACTTCTTGATCGAGCAACTTGTGGCGGTTTTGAATTGGCCCATTACAAATCCAACAGAAAAATATTGGTACCAGGTGCCAAACACCGCGATGCCAAGTCTTACATGAAACGTCGATCAATTTTACATAGCTTTTACTCATCCATGGAAGAAAATTCCCATAGCGACTTGTACAAAATTGACCGCTTGTGTGACTAGAGATGTCATGTCATGTAAAAATAAATTAGACCACATATTAATACGCATTGGAATGTGTAACTATAGTGTGGGGAATGTTGTTATAAAGAGGTAATTTCAATAAGTATTCGTAATTAGTATCATTTCCCCTGAGAAAGTTAAGTGTCTTTAATTATATGACCAGGCCGTGTTTTGGTTCATACCGCTCGATATTCGGATAAAGCGAAAAAAAATAGGCACGGAAGATTATAGCAGATAATAATTTGTTTATAACATTTCACAATACCCTCTTAAATATTTTAAAATAGAGTAGATAGTTCCAATGGCGGTCTGAAAAAAAAAAAGCAGATCATAACGTCCATGTAAGTTGATGTCCGTACAGTGTCTTTAATTATGTGGCCGCCACTGTATTATTCTGCAACTGAGACAAAAGTCCAATTACATAATCAATTAAAATATTAAATTCTCTTCTTTCATTAAATTTATTTGATGGGCTTCTCACAAATTATAATTATCTCTATGATACCTTTACTTAGTCAATTATATTATCTATTCCTTTTGGCTGTAGTTATAATGGCGTCCAGACCGATTATAGACACTGTGGTGATGGACACAGGACACATAGTGCACAAGCATTTACGCAGACACCGGTGCACTCCCTATTCCTCCTTTGTCATCACCCGATGACACGGCAATCCGATACGACCGGAGAGGGATCAGACACAGGACCGACATTTACGCGCTCTCCGACGCACGGGTGTATCAATCACCAACTTCCAGACTCCGGCCTGCTTTGTGAGAATTTCTTAAAACCTACAAAGCGATTTCGGCTCTACTTGAAAACCCGAGACCCCGTGCGGCGTGCATAGCAGGCACGCTACGCGACTACTAGACCAACGATTCCAATATTATAGGAGAAAACCCTACTTATTGCCCTGTGGAAACTGGAAGACTTTGATACAAAAAGAGTAGTTTTCTATAATAGGTACTGTAGGTAGGTATAAATTCGCAAGTTCTTGCAAGACACCATCACATCAACCTACCTCAATCTGTCAAACGTCTTCAATCTATTTTCAACCTTATTACAATAATAATGTGTGTAGTTAATGTTCGATTGGTAAAATTTGACATATTCATGTAGGTTGACCTGCTGTCGTCTCTACCTATAAAAAGATGTATGATGTCTTCAGTAACTAGGCATCTCGTGATAGGTTAGACACATTTAAATAGGTAACCTAAAGATCGTAGTTATTTTCGCCGTGTTTCGTCAATACAACCTTTCACGACTACTCTTCGCGATCAAAAATTGTTAACTGTCTTATAAACTACGAAGGTTGTGGCTCAATCACAGGCACACCTACTTACCTGCTTACTTACGATCAAGAAAGGTACTTGTAGTGGTTCGTTCATAAATCACCCATCTACAGACGAACCAAGGAAAGCGTAAGCAATCCATTAGGCAAACTTCTTCGTGCCCATCTTTTTCTTACCCTGTTCCCAATTTATTTGGTGCATTATGTTTGCAACCTTATTCCTCTCTGTCAGACTTCATCCTACTAACATCCACTCCTTTCGTATATTTAATCTTCCTACTGAAAACGTACAGTCGACAGCAAGTCAGTGTTCCCAAATCTGTCAAATTTCTGCGATCGATTTTCAACCTTATCAGAATAGTGGAAGGTTAATGTTCGATTGGTAAAATATGACAGATTTGGGTACACTGACTTGCTGTCGACTGTACCTAGCAAGTACCTACCTACCATGTATAGAGTATCAATAGTTAACTCTTCTTCAAAAAATTTCAATTTTACATTATCTTGTAAGTAATTTCAGCAATTGCTAAAGTCCTAGACCATCCCGTCTAAGAAGCGAAGATGACCAAGAACGAAAAGAACACCAACATCCGAATTGAGATCCTCCTCCTATTTAGGAAGTCGGTTAACAAAGAAACGACCACACGAAATATAAAACAGCGTCTGTGTTTCTTCAATTGGATTCCAGGGTCGCAGTTATTCTTTCAACCGGTCCCGCATCTCTACCAGTATCTACGACCTACAGACATACTGCGGTATTCAGATTATTTTAAGACTAAGTCGCAATAGACATACAAGGTCTTTAAGCTAATCAAATGCATTTGATGTGCGATGCATCTCAATAGTTGCTTAAGGCTACATGCTAAGAATGCCTGAATTAACGTGTCTAGTGTTAGATCACGATTAGTTGGGAGATCAGTTTCTGATAAAGAGGCGTCACACTGGACTTGAAGTTTTTTTGAAGCCAAATAGGTATAGTTCTTCTGAAACTCAATGTCTTTCCGAAACAAAATTCCGAGCAAACGCCACTGGTTCGGCCTAGGCCAGCTAACAATAAGCTGGGTACCCCGTCCCCCTCGAGGATCCTGGCTTCACCAGCGACCCCCATTTCCCACGGATACCAAGAAACTTTTTATTCTGTGTAGGTGCACCCACTCACACAATGTTCCAACTGAATGCGACGACAAAAAGTTTGAAGAGAACCATAATTTCGCCGATCTTGCCTATTAGTGATGTCACGGTGGGCTCCAGAAGCAAAACCGGTGGGTTGTAGTTAGCATAAAAATCTGACACGCCCCTCGGCTAGATACATGCTAGATTCTAGCCTGTGCCTTGTAAGCTCAGATATTTAAACAAAACAACTGGACGCGGTGAAATACACAGAGCCAAGACCGAATGCTGACTAACCTCATTGTGAAACACCCCCTTACAAAATCAATTAATATTGTAATTCTTCCAATAAACCGCATCGGTATAATACTACCAAGAAATAAATATGCAGTAAGTGTTTCGATGATATCACACATTCTTATTTAGGTATTTGCAATAATTATATCATCGGCCAAGGTTATCTAAAGGTTAATATTAAGTATGTATTTGACTAAACTTTTTATTTTAATGACCAAATGAATGTGTTTTTGTGTAAAACATAGAAAACAACTATTAAAATAAAATATAGAGATAAAAGAACAGATGTTATTTGACTTAAATAATAATCAAGGTTGATGGATCTGCAAGGTTAGGTACAAAAGTCGCGGTGAGTCTTCGGATGGGTGACAACCACCGGCTAACGTAATCTGTATTATTATAAAGCTGAAAAGTTTTAGAACAAGAATAACTGGACCGAATCGAAAAAATATTCCAATGTTAAACAGCATGTACTGAGAAAGGCCTTTATCCGGGTGTGCGGAGTATTTCCTACAGGACGCGGTTGAAACCGTAGGCAAAAGCTAGTAGTTACCGTATTCCTTCTTGTAACAAACCGTTCCATTAACTTACAACCTAAAAGAATTCCGGCTTAAAACTATACAACATATAATTAAGAATTTATTAATATTTAATTGATAAGCCCAAACTAAATACGGTTCCCGGCGGATATCAGTTTCCTTTTGAATTTAAATACTTGTCACTAATTAGAGGCGAGCCGGCAACCGGTGACTACTAAAACCGTCACGCGGATGATAATGAAATAAAAATATAATTAATTCATTGAGTATGTACCTACTTTGTTATGGAAGGTGTTAAAAAGAAACTGCCGGGGTTGCGAAAGAGTTACCTACCGCGGCTCAAGGTACACATAAGGCTCCAGAAAAAACATGGTGGGCTTTGGTCATTAAGAATCTGACACTCCCTTACGCTGCACCTACAGCGGGAGGGGTCATTCGATGATTTCCCAAAAAAAGGTGTGTTAGAAAGAATGACAAGAATAGGATTTTGCTTAGGGAAATAATACCATCATAGTGGAATAAGGCCGGGAGAATGATAATTACATTATATCTGTTGCAAATATGAGCCATCTTACCAAAAAAATGGTTTGCGATGTCTCAGCCTTGTTGGGATTGTAAAAGCCTAGCTAGCAAAGTCGTATCAATCCAATTTTGAAGTTAGTCTCTCACAAGTCTTAGCTCGAAATCCCCCAATTGCCCAAGTACCTACTGGAGAACTAATTTGATTTGGCAAAATATCTATAGGGATGTAATAGTATGTGCTTTGACACAACTCTACCTAACCTCTACCTAAGCTTGATAAACAACCATGATACCACCCATTTCCAAGACCATGGGAAACCATTAAATGCAGCCAGGTAAGCATTTGTTATAGATACTTGAGCTCTAGTTTAGCTAGATAACAAAGGTAATCTGAATCTGTATTATACTGAGTACATTGTAGTATTGATCACGTAAACAGTGTGTACCTAGTGCTTTGGTCAGCTATTCCGTATCAACACCTGGGAATGTGTTGTATAAAATATCAGGTGTAGGCAGGAATCCAAGTTACTATACTTGGTATCGTATTGAATGTTGTCCTTTGAGTAGGCAATTTGGCAAAAATATTTTAAAAGTATGACGGATATTTTATTTTACTGTCTGACAACTAGTTCTATTAAGTGGGTATCAGGTGACCTGGGTTGAGGAGGTCAGATAGGCAATCGCTCGATGTAAAACACTGGTACTCTCAATAACAGTAGAAGGCGGCCCCCTACATTGTTGGGAAAAAGCTAGGCAGATGATGATGAAGGATACTTTATTCCGGTATACTTAAGATGCCATAGTTCTTGGTAAAGTCAATTTACTTCGCTTAAATCTCGTAATTAAACAACTAAATTATACATGTAGCGACTAAGAATATTCTAATTTTAGACTGGGAGTCTCGACCTAACCCAATTTCCCTCCCTCTGCAGGGTGTGAAAGGCGGACACCAGATACGGTACGATCATAATTCAATATATTAGAAAACCTCATTCACTTACACACGGTTTCAAGAAACGTTTATTTACTTCGAGCATTTAACCTACCGGAGTTGCCATGAGCCTGCCAATACACGCGTGGGAGACGAGGTAAAGCAACAATTAGTGATAGCTTATCAATGCATTTTCAATCGCATCGTTACCCATGGTAACATTTAAAAACACAAGTCAAAATCATTTGTTGAAAATAGGCTTATTAAATTAGCATTTTTTCACGTCAATTACGTTGGACAGCAACCAAGTCTGACAACCAGTCTTACCAAGGGGTGCCAGGTTGCCCGGGTAACTGGGTTGTGGAGGTC
>NWSH02000296.1:10083937-10106325 GCA_002382865.2 Heliothis virescens | reverse complement strand
CAGGTGGTTGTAAACACTCGCCACCAATAATGCACTGGGCTGGGCTCGGCCTCAGACCGGCCAGCAAGCCGAAGCTGTGGTGGTGAGCGTTAAAGCTATCTGCGACGATAACCTCGCGTGGGGCCCGCCAGAGCCCGCAGCGCCGGAGCCATGTCAAAAATCCATGCCTGATGCATGTTGCTTTGCACGTTGCTGTTGCTATGCATTTTAACTGAGGCATCATATTGTTAAATTGCTTAAATGAGATTTCTACGGGAAATTCACGATTTATTACTGGCGCACTAGTAACTGCTCATTTAATAGATTTTTACCAGCTCATTAATTATTTTTAAATCACTGCTCAAATTAATATTCACTGATCCATTTCTTATGATTTTATTACCATTTTTTGTTATATTTTACTGTTAGTCTTAACTGTGAGCTGAAATAGGTTATTAAACGTGCTCATTCCATGATCTTTATTAGCAAGACTGCTAATATACAGAACTGACCCTTATACCTTTAATAATTACGCTTTAAAATACAATTTTTGATATCTAATTTATATTTTTTTTGCTGAGAATATCACACTATGTGAATAATAATAAATAAATAATAAGAAGACTGTGACTAATAAAATGCTGTTTTATTTAGAAAATCTGCTGTAAATAATATAAAAATAGAAGCTATATTTAAAAGAAAAAGAGTTAACATGTATGATGTGCATTAAGATTATTAGCTGTGCATTAATAAAAAAGCTTTTGCTTTAGGAAAAATCGCTGTACGCTGCGAAAATAAATTGTAGTGTGTTTTTGTGATATTTTGCGTTGAATATTTTGCTGCGCAATCAGTAATTTTGATGAGAATTCGGATTTTTTTTGCATAGAAAAAGGATATTTTTTGATTTGCGTTTAAATACCACCCTTTGTATTTTTATCTCCTCAATGCTCGGCTCAGGCCTCTTCTCATTTAGAGAAGATATTAGCATTATTCACGCTTGCTCAAGGTGGACTGGGGAGTTAATTTTGTTTTAGTTCTGATTTCCGTATGATGTTCTCTGTCACCATCAGAAGTGGTGTCGAAAACTCACTTAACTATCACTTGCCCTGCATTCCGAAAGATTTAACGCGAACTCTGCTATGTATAAGGCTATATTATTCTCTCCTGAACCATCTTATCTTAACAAACACACTCTCCCATTTCCATTACTAACATTAGTTAGGAAAGCATTTGTCTTTGACGATACTAATTATAATGTAGCAGTCAGTGTGGCAGAGCACTTACAGCTACCGTGCAAAGGCAATCGTATGTCCGTTCCATTTCGTTACGCCGCGCTGACTCGCCGAATTATTACGAAATGTGTATGCCAATGTGAGATTCTAAGGATTTCTCTTTGGGGGTTTTATAGGGGAAATATGCTCAATTATTACCAGGAAACTCCCTTATGAAACGCCATAAACCCATTATCTTTGGTGTCGGCAATGAAATTCTGTATTCTTTGCTTTATACGAAAATTGTGAAACCACGTTAATATTAAGTACCATTTAATGTTAAATGTTATGATGACGGGTGTTTTTTCCTGAGAATCAATTTTCCGAAATATCCAAAAGCCTAGGACTCGGAATTACATCAAAGCGTTGCTACCTCGAATTTTCTTTGACAATTCCAGTCGAACTTTAGTAGAACGACTTTATTACAAGTTACGATCCTTTCTCGTGTTCTCGGAAAAGAACCTTAGGCTTACCTGAAGCGTACTCATGTATCCTTTACTTTATGAAAGGGTCGACCCTCAAAAGGGCAGCAGAGGTAAAGTAACCTGAACATTTCGTATGATTACGTAAACGTTAGAAATGTATGTAAAAAGAGCAGCGTACAACGATATTATTAGTCGGAAATACTACAAGCCTCGTGGAAAATATTGAGGATATAGCAAGTAATTAATACCAGGAAAATTTAATAAGGGTTGTTATGTGAGGTTTCCTCAAATATTGTTTCCTCAAAATTTCACGGAGAATTTGATTGACATTGGCTTTCGGTAATTATTACGATATAACCCGGAATAACATCATGTTTAGAAAAGCTTTCATCAAAAGTCTGAAACAGGCTAGAAATAGAATGAAAAGCTGACAAAGAATGAAAGTAAATGAGATTCCTTAACCTAATAATCTATGACCGTATAATATGTACAAATTATCTCAGCTTTATAAACCTGACATCAAAGACTAGGAAACAGCCAGAACAATAAAGTTGACACACGTTTGATGAGCAAATAATTGAGCATAACACTGCCATTTGTCTTGCCATACACTTATATGTATTTGAGGAAATTACCACAGTTTTGGCTGAAACACTTGTAGCGGTAGGCAGAAAGAATTGGATATAACATGCTTTCTCCGATAGGTTCAATTCTTAGGTGTCAAAGTTAAACAACGTTTGGTTACAAACGGTGACTGTCATTAAAGGCTGGTTTCAGAGGTTCCAGATAGAATTCTGGATAGCTATCTGACAGATAATGCCATGCAAGTGTTTTTAATTTTGACTTCTTTTCCATAGCGTTATCTGTCAGTTGTCTATCTAGAATTGTATCTGGAACCTGTAAAACGGGCCCTAAGTCTTAGTAAATAAGTATCTTTTAATTGATTTCGTTGACTATGTTGATCAATGACTAGTTTGTAACACGCAGTATCGTTTCAGTGACCTATTCCCTCCTTACTTCTTCTCACTAAGCTCTTCATAAAGATTTTTTACTGTAGATAGCGCTTGTAGTGTATTCAATTTCTCGGATATCATTTCTATAGACTTCGTATAGAGCTGTATCATTCCCAAGTACAAACGCGTCTTTATTTGCTTTATCCATACCTAAACATAGTATTTAACACTACTGCACACTACTCGTGACTGTACCACTTGTGTCAACAACGACGCGTTCCGAATAAAATAAATATTTGCTTGATTGTAAACGAGTTCGATTGTAACTAGTTCTGTCTTTGTTTAGTTTACGTCATCATTTTTAAAGTGTAATTTATCATAAAGAACACCTCTTGCTTTCATTTTCAAACATGCTTCAAAAATCTCGTCCTTTCGATCTAGAATATGTTTCAAATGTGTCTATTTTATGGTAATGATCCACAAAGAAAACGTTTCTTATTCTCCGAAGTTTCACTAAAATAGAAGGCCTTAAAAGACCTTCTCGAACGTATAACATTTATTAGTCAGCATCGCGAAATATATGAGGTCCCTTTTCAACCTTTGTAAGAATAAAGAATATATTTTCTAGGACACTGTCATCGTGACAACGCTTGAAGTTTTATCGACGATCGATATTCCAAGAATTAAGTATTCATAACCACACCTGCCAGTTTTCGTCTTAGGATAAAACAAAAGTTTTTCGCCTCCAACTAGAAAGTTGCGGCAACTCCCTAAGTCTGGATCGTCTGAACATTTTTCGCAGTTTGTTGACGATTTGAACATCTGTATCAATATTTTTTGTGATGTGAACCTTGTTTTCTGATGTTGGATGAGCAACTCTCATAAACCATACGTGTATGGGAGTTGAGTTTTACATGATACGATTGGATCTTTATAATTTGTAATTACAATGTTACGGAGTCACATCGGTATAGTCCTCAGAGTTAGATTCCATATTAATGACAATCTAAACTTCGATTTCTTATTTCACCAGTTTTACCAGACACTACGATCAATCTCCCCGTTTAGAAAAGACACCCTTTAGTCCCTGTCCTTGGTAACGTCGCATCGCAGTCGTCTCGTGGCATCCTAAACAATATTTTCCTAGCGTACAGTAAAATATCCCGCGGCATGCCATTGCATATTCATACATACTGTTGACTTTGTTGTACGAGTTTTTGGGCCTTTTGTACGGGAACAATGCTAAGGGCCATTGTAGCTACTTGAACTTTAAAGAATGTCTAAAAATATAATCAAGAGAATAGGGAAGATTTTGTACAGTAGCTGTCTGATGTAACTTAAAAGAAATTCAACGAGTTTTACGTTTTATGGAAGCTTTAGGCACTCTACAGTCTAGACATGTACTTGGGGCCTGTCGAAAATCTGAGCTTAAGCCGTCGCTTCTTTCATGGCATTAAAGATCCTTTTTTGAAAGAGAATCGATGGAATATAGATGATTTATTAAAGGTGAATAACTAAAATGGATTCCAATATTCAATGGATTAAGAAATTACCCATCTATCTAGTACATAGATTCACAGTCTTCAAAACCAACAAGAACTTTTTAGACTCAACTATAACTGGATATCAGAATACCAATTGCCATAGCAAAAACCAGCACGTTATCACCCCATGTCCAGAGCTAGTTAAAGATGATTGCTCCTAAGTAACACACTAGCCCTTGACATACGACCAGTATAATGAGCTGTTTCCTCTAACTGGTCTCACGGTGTTAGATGCCAGTTGACACCCCTTATTGTTTTTATTACAAGACTAATATATAGGACAGGGTATCCTATTTTGCAATAGTCAGGCTATTTGGTAACAGTTCCGTCAGGTCTGTATGTTGTTAAAGGTAATTCTATATTCGGTTCATTGAATCGAATATTTTGTAAGTTGAGATGGTTATAAGCACGAAATCTTAGACTAAGGATTGGTGAAGGATTTGGTTTGATGATCGAAGTATACAAGCTGAGATGCGGACTCGTTAAAATATTACGTCATTTTCTATGCCACTTCCCTAATAAGCATCTATTCTTTGATCTATCATCGTCATCCAATTATCTGGTGTCGTCCCTTAATTAAATATACGCCTCAGTGATGCCATGAAGACAACATTTCGAAACCGCAATAATATAACTTATATTTAATTATTCTAAATCCTTTCTACGAACCTTACAAGTGCTGACCGTCCAAAGCCGTTCGTGTCCTCAATATGCCACAAAAGAGGATTTTGAACACTGAACTAGGTAAAGAGCAGGATTATTTAAATTAAACCATATTAAGAGAAAGAGATCTAACATCGTTTTAGCTTCTATTATGTATAATCATTAGGGTAGGTCCAACTAAAAAAGGAACTCTAAAAGACCCCATTACATCTACATTACGGATGATTGCATATTATAACGCTGTTGGTGACGTCAAACTCAAACTACTCTTTGTTGTTAGTACAAATGTACCGAGGACCGTAGCATAATGACCGCATCCAATCAGGTATGCTGGGATTGTATAATGTGGTCCCATTTCTTGTTCAAGGTGGTCTGGACATTCTGTAGCATACGAAAATCATTGTTTAACTCTTATTTATTTGGCTTCTGGTATCTGACTAGATATTTTGTAGGGGATGGCCTTAATAGTTTATGTTCGACTTTGATTAAAATTGATTGATTTGTTGCAATCAATGGTTTGTTAGCAGAGACACAAACACGTTGATGAACATTGGGCCCCTTGGGTATGCAGTATTAGCTGGACCCCTGAACTTTTCGAGCCGATCATTGATGGCCAACTTTGCCCAAGGGCGTATTAACACACGTTAGCGATGATCTCCTATTCAGAACCCTTTAACCCTTAGCGTAACATTATCAAAAACATTTCACATTATAATCGGATGCCAAGATTCAAACTTTATACATTCAAAAGTTCTAAGATAATACTGCAAAGTTCAGAGCACTTTTTCCAAGTTTTTTTCAAAGACGTTATTAGTACAAGTCTCTCAGTTGTATCAATATCAAACCTTCTCAGGTTTCTACTTGACCTATTAAGTATAAGTGAAGGAGGCCAAGCGAAACATTTTAAGTTGTTATTTGATATTTGCTTTCTTTTAACGGTACGATCTTTCTCAATGTTATACCTAAAGAGATTTTTGAACCATCGTAATTAATTTTAAGGCCTGAATATATTGTTAGAAATGTTGCCATCATCATAAATATGAGTCTGATCTGCAGTTTTCGTAAAAGTTAAGCAATTCCTAACAGAAGCTACATAAAAACTTCGAACTAAGCGAGGGTGAAGAAAGCTATAATAATACAAAGCGTAGACTTAAATAAAGCTTACCCTAAAGTCCAGATTATTCGAGAATCATCCCAAAGATCCAGATCTATAAAACACAGGCATGTTTCTGAATCCACTTACCATATGTTTAAGGTCTGAAGCAGGGCTAAATTTGGTTTTATCTCCATAAAATGGATATTTCGTATTCAGTCCCTTCATTTGTTGGAACTTAATAAAATCACTCCCTAAGGACTGGATCAAAGACATTGCTGGTTTTGGATTGTTGAAATCATTATATAAGCATCGTTACGTAAATATCTTAGGACAGAAAGACTTTAAAGAAAGAAATTAAATGAAAAGTAAATAAAAAATGGCCATTGCAAATATTAGCCTTAGTGAAGGCGAAATATTATCATCGCAGCTCAGGTTATAAAATAAGATTACTTAATTCTAATTAATAGATGCTATCTGAATGTAGGGGTTAAATAAAATTGACCGCTTCCACCAATTTGTTGTTCTTCTAGAAATTGTTTACCCATTTCACTAATTAAGTTTTGCTCGCTTTGTTAAATAAATACTTTGAGTTCAAAACTCTGTTCTAACAGAGCGAGCCTTTCACCACGCAAATGTCCCAAGTTTTACGTACAATTTTCCACAACTTGGGCACTAGAATAAACAGCTGATGTGTCTTAAAAAACACCCACTTTTTAATCATGCAACTTTCTAAATATATCATTGTTACCGTCTCCAGTTTGTACTGGCGTTCAGCCAAAACTATCCAACACAAGGTCTCTTATAGGAAGAATAAATTTGGATACTTGACCCCGTTGCTTTGATGGACGTCGGCTGATGTTATAATACTGTTTTTTTTCTTCTGATATATTTCTGGTTAGTCCCTTGTGATCATTGTTTATACCTTCTGTTGCTATGAGATCTCCAATGCCTCTTATAATGAAAACTTCAGCATCGCTTTTTACCTATTTTGATCCTGTCGATTCTGTTAGTGTAAGTTATACGATTGATTTATTATCCATTGCTTTAGTTACTGTGGCATATGACATGTCAATCCTACGTTTTCCTTCACTGAAATATTAAACTAGCTTTTCTAATACTTGGTAAAACGAATCACGTCTCTTTCCCGTAGTATTAGATATCGAATGCATTTGACAGATCCATTACGTTTAGGCTTGAGACATTGTACTAGAATATTATCATTATTATTCTCTCGAGTCTCCGCGCACTGCAGACTTAAACTGTCGGTCGGTAATTGGAGATGGTTTGCTGACAATTTCTATTTAAAGGTAATCGTTAAACCAATCAAACTTTTAGTCGCACTAGCATTCATCTCCATACTTATTTATGAGCCCTATCAAAGTGTCTATCATTGAAAGTTTGCTCTTCATCATCATCAGCCTATTTATCGTCTCACTGCTTAACACTGGCCTCCTCTCACATAGATGTTCTATTTCTCTTCTGTTGTTATTCTTATTAAATAAGATTAGAGTAAATGTTAGACAAGACTATGTAATGTCACAATAGAAATGTCAAGCAACACCGATCAATGGAGATAGTCTCGTCTCTCTCAAGGTCAAATCTAATATGAATGAAAGTGGGTCAGTGCGTTACAAGTTGTTTCATAACTTCGATACGGTTAATGATGATGTTGTTTTATGAGAAGCTGATTAGTTCAGGCAGGTATAGGTAACCAATTTTAGAAGACATGTGATGTATGTCTGTTAGTTTATTGATGCTATGAGCAAAAGCTCTAGTATGCTGACTGATATAAAGTTGGTTGTAAGGTGTTGAAACTGTTCTCATTTGAAAGTTACGAGTGATAAACTATCTACAATGTTTTGCAGACTCACTAATAAATGTCTTTTCTTTCAATCTTTTTCAGGTTCTCGATACTCACGGCTAGTTTCACAGATTTCAGATGGAGTTATAGATATGAACTGACAGATCATGCCATAGGAACGTAATCAAAATTGAAAACATTTCTATGGCACTATCTGTCAGATAGTTTTTTAGAACTTTATCTGGAACCTGTGATACTGGCCTTCATTCTTCCAGATTACATAATTTACAGTATTTTAACCGTAGAATAATCCAGTTCAACAATACCACCGTTGATGTCTTTATTTCTTTAGATTATCGGAGTATTTTCATCCATAAACCAAGCCTTACAATAAACAGCACAATACTATTTAACTATTGAAGTGCCTTTGTAAAGTCTGCGGAGAAATATTTAGCGTTTGTTCGGTGGTTTCTTAATAAGGGCCTATCTTCTGATCTGTGAGGTACGGCCCGAATTTCACAATGAACGACCTACGCCCTGTTTGTAGGACGTTTGGTGATGTGAACTATCGATGGAGAAAAGTATCGATAGCTTTTTATGGGCTTAGTAGTCCGTTGAAAATTTTTTGAACTTGTATAGTGTTAAAAGTACCTGAACCAATTGTAACACTGCGGTTTGACATCTTCGAAAGAGAAATGAAACTATAGACATCACAAATGACCGCATTCTTAAACTTTCCTGTTATAAGACAACG
Source organism: Heliothis virescens (assembly GCA_002382865.2). Taxonomy (NCBI): domain Eukaryota; kingdom Metazoa; phylum Arthropoda; class Insecta; order Lepidoptera; family Noctuidae; genus Heliothis; species Heliothis virescens. The sequence goes on along the minus strand of NWSH02000296.1, from coordinate 10,097,839 downwards.
AATACAGACTGCAAAATTCCCAATAATAAGAAAATCCCGCATTCTACACACGAAATACGTGTCAAGATATCAGAATATCGAATTATTGTGTCGATATTCTAGTCACGTTCACATCACTACGTCTGCCTACGATACATTCACTATGGTAAATAGACAAACAATATTGAACTTTAATGGGGAAATAATAAAGATTGCCTTTATATTGAGTTGTAAAACCGGAGCCTCTGACAGACGATTTTGAACCTTAGCCCTAGTTAAAAAGGTTCTTTATTATGCTGTATGAAATGATCGGATATGAGCTTACATCGCCCACTAATACGAATTCGATACGGAACACGTGGAAAGTCTTATGTGCAATAATATCATCGACTTCATTCATTTTGAAAATGAAAACCAGACTGTTGGTTTCCGACAATCTTCCATCATCACGATTTTTGGAAAGTAACGAAAGGAACATTCTTTCTACATATCTTACGCAGCCATTATACGAAGAAATATGATGAGCCTGGAGCTAGCACAATCTTGCTTCAGGGTTATCTGCAGATAGTACTCTTAAAATTGAAGTAATCTCGCTACGATATAATTGGAAATTTGTTAATAGCTTTGTAGGTAAAGTTCGGGACATGAAAAGACTTCCTAAAAGTATACAAAACTAACATATTCAAAACCCTAACGAAATTCCGTCTTTTTGTCGACACATTTGCTTGAAGAAGTGTAATTTTCAGGTCTTCATACATTGTGAACAATGGGCAACCATTTTTCTCTGTCATTGTCACTCTTTTGTTAAAGCATAGTCATTAATCTATTCGTGTATGTTGCATGTTTGTGCTACTGCTTCCATTGTCAGTAATTATGGAGAATATTTTAGCATAGACCAGTTTGTAGGTCATTTTGGCGATCTTGCGGAGGAAGAAGTTTTGCTAATGTTGTAAGTTAATGATTGGATGGTTTTTGTAACATCGGGTCCTTGTGCTTGTGGGATATCTTTTAATACCTGAGTGTCTCCTCTATCTTTTAATTCATTTTTCGATTGACTCTTTCATCACGTGGGCAGATTTTTTGTAATAACTCTCGAACGAAATCCAATAGACCGTGCTCCTTTGTTTTCTTAATTAAACTGTCAGTAACAAAAAAACGTGTTTGTACTTCACCAAAGTCTTTTTCGTTTTTAATTTTGTAATACCGATGCTTTTTGACTGAACTCGCTCCATTTACTTTTTAAGTTTTTCTTTTATTTTTAATTTCGCTTTCATCAATCTTTTGTTCCACTTTCACTAAAAGAGCTTACAGTGCTCCAGTTTAAAGCCTATTCATTAATATAGGTCTACCTTTTAAGACCTTTTAAATATTACAAACGATTTAGGTCAAGCCTGACCTGGTGATAGTAGGGTTGACAGATTGATTACTTACATTGACAGTGAAATCTCTATATCCAAAGCTAAAACTAACTATTAACTGCCATTATATTCTTTGCATAAATCGGTAGTTTAACTAATTAATTCTGATTAGGTGCTGTTTTGTACTGTCCCTTATTTGTCTACAATTAAAAGGTGTTATTTTGTATCCATTTTTTTCGTATTTTATTTAGTTGTTTTAGCGCTATCTTTCAAATCAGGATCTTTTGTGTCGTAGACTGTAGAGAAATTAAGCTAGTTAATTATTTTTGATTAGGTCTCCTACCTTTAAGTATTTTTCTGCTTCATGTCTACCTGTACCTTAAGTACAGAAATGTGTGTAAAAAATAGGCAAAACGGTTTTCTAGCAGCCCTATTCTATCCCTGTTTTTGTTTTTAATTGCGTCGAGTGGGCGTTGCGTCTATGTGGAGAGCTCTCCGTACAAACGAGAGCGGTCGGGGATTAAACGTAAATGCCCTTAACGTTGAACCATCGTCAGCGGAAAATTTCAGACTGATGTGTTAATATTGTATGCGTAAGGGTTTTTTGAGGTGTGCTAAAGTGTTTAGGGTTGGCTGGCTTTGAAGGGTTATGGCTTTTTATGGTGTTTATTAGCTTTTCTCTTAATGCTGGTTTGTAGTAGTCGAATTAGGTACTGAATTCTGTGTGCTAACTGTGTAAAGTAGAAAGTGTGCAGTTTCTAGGAGCGAGATTTTCAATTGGGTTAATTGCTTTTAGTGTTTAGTTTCTTGTAAGCTAAACTTTGTAGTTGTTTTGTAAAACTAGCGTACTATATTGTTCAGATAAAGGCAGTACTATCGAAAATCCTGACTTTGCTAAAGAACTGGAATTGTCTATTTTTTTAAACAATCTTCGATGGGGGGAGGAAGCCCTATATTTCCTGCCTATTACTGAAACAATAACGAAGACTTTAAACGTATTAAGGCGCTCTTAGTGCACCCTTCGTCTTCTAAATCGAGTTGGCTCGATATTATCGGGAAACTCATTTTGTGACGCTATCATTATATTTTTTACGTATTTTGATCTAATATTAGCTTCTTTATCTTTGTTAAGTATCATACTTAAAAGAGTTTGGAGAATTATCTTGATGTTTTTATATTTTGGGGTTCACGATATTTGCTTCAAGGGAAGCAAGTTATGACTGTGAAATGGAAAGAATCATATCAGCTGATATTTGTCAAGATAGAAGTATACGAAAATGATTTGATGATGAAAATTCTTGCATTAAAGCAAAAGAGTTTTGTTTAGAACTCATAGAATTTATAAAAAGAACCATTTTTGCCTTTGAAGCGGAATAGTTCCCATTCAGTAAGCGTTTGCAATAGAGCATGAATTATTCGTAAACGCTTTCCATATTTCCCCACTTTGCAGACATAATTCTATTCCACTGGCTCCCCTGTATGAAATCTAATATTGTCTTTTCCATTTCCTAGCTTGCTCTGTTTGTTTCATATTGTTTGTGCTCCTAAACATTTTGTGCCTTTGATTTATTCTTTGTCGCCTTGCGTTGCCTTTACTGTAAGTTGTTCAGTCTTTATTGCTATCTGAATTTCTTTGAATATTTTCTGACTAGTTACCGTCAGCGGATTCACTCGCTTCTAGACTGCATATTATTCTGATATATAAGCCGTACTACTCCAAGTTTCATCTAAATCCATTTTGTAGGAAAAAGCATACGAACTTTCGTATCTATAATTTTAGTAGGACACTTTTGCTTTCACGTAACTTTTCAGGTTTGTAAAAAATAACTTCTTATGCAAAAGCAATTACTTCCAGTGGCTTAGTTTCAATCCTTATCTTGTGGACACAAGTGATGGAACACTGTTTTGTCCTATTTTACCGTGTATCAGATTATCTCATGATTGCATCTATGCTTAGCCAGCACATACGATGACGTAGTTAGTTTGTTGTATTACATACCAGATGTTTTTGAAAGTGCAGCCAGGAGTTGGCTTAGATATAATAAAACAACAACAGATTAAAGAACAATAAAAAATAATTCATGAAAGCGTAAGTTTAATAGTCTTTCTATGGGCTATTGAATCAAGGACTTTCAAAGAAGAAATTTTGCCTAAAAGTGTTAGTAGAAAAACCTTACTCTTTAAACTTCTCCCAAATACAAACCTAGGAACATTGGTAGCTCATTCATTAGAGATTAATGCACGAAAAGCAACCTTATGAAAAATTAAAAACTAGTCTTGCATTCAAAATTTGCTTTGCAATGGATACAGCATAGGCAAAGAGCTACTCAACATTTCTCTCCCGTCTGAAAATTCAGAATTTCTGTAGAGTAAAAAAAGCATTTTGTCCAAGTGATGATATTATTTCCTTTACCCTAGCTCCACGTCTATTTTAGGAATCTTTGATTGCGTCCCCATGATCGGCGCCTGAACTAATTATGTTCTTTAAATAGCTATGGGAAGCGTCTGTTTTTTGTCGAAAAACTTTCCTTTTAAGCTTTTTTGTCTGTCCTTTCAACCTGATTGGAACATTGCTAGAATATTAAAGGCAAACCAAAAATAAACTTTGTATAAGCTACGTATATTGGACCCTGATGGTCCACAGATAACTATAGTATTTTATAATCTCGTTGGCCATTCAAAATTGCTAAATTTCATCAGTCCCAAATAAGTTACGAATTTTCTCTCATATTACAGTCCTACCCTTCGGAACCCTACCATAACAATATCATGTCCTTTTCGATTACTTTGTAGGAAAAATAAGTAATTTATATATGCCCCAAAAACGACCCTAGCCACAACAATTATGAATGCCGCTGCACCCAAATCAGATATGATTTAACTGCATCAAGTCACGCTTGTGTCAATGTCCTGTTTATGTCATTATTTTGCTGGAGTTCAGGACGGTGTCATATTCAACTCAATAGTCTGAAAGGTCTTTTAAAGAAATGAGACTCGCTCATCGTTATGTTTGAGACAGACGTACAGTAGATTCATGGAAATGAAGTAACTAATTCAAACTACGCGACGGTATTCAGCGTTAAGTCCTATCATTGCCAAGAAAAATATTTCGTGGAACCGATTATTACATAAATGAAAAATTGAGCAATTTACTCAGATACCGTCGTTGTTACAGCTAGAAAACTTGATGATAACCGGTGTACCAGTAGGCGTCTTAAATCATGTGATATCCATCGTCTATCCGTCACAACTGAAAGATGAAATGTCTACGCCTGTAATTACTCCGCCAGCCATACCATGCTATGTTTATAAGGGGAGCAAAAGTTCCTTTAATTGGTAGGGGAGTCAAATGTGTGTTATGACATGTAAGTTGTGGTATCGATGTGAAATATGTGCCGGGAACCTGTCAGTTTTGTTTATGGGAGACAGGTGGGGACGTATGGCACTAGAATTGGCGGTTTAGGGGCAGTTTATAAGATCTTTATCGAAACATAGTTCCTCGCGATGTTTTTTTTGCTGCTTTCGAAGTGTATCGATCCTTCCCGGTGGAATTCTTTCAGGATTTTTCCTGCTATTCACGCGCCTTTGAACATGAATCGATATTGCTATTTTATATTCTTCTGATTTTCTCATTCTTTTAATTCTTTAGTCATGAAAACATTCCTCCGTTCAATTACAACTACGTTATTGTCTTCATTGTTTGTTTGTCTTTGATTGTTCAGCATTTATCATTGTTTCTCGGAAATACCAGCTTCTTCCCCATGTCTGACTATTTACCCTATTTACAAAATGATCATATATCATACTCTTGCTTCACCCACGTGGTATGGTTCAACAAACTCGTACAATTGTGCGTGGTTTAAAGTAAACAGAGGCACGCGCACCTAATCTTGTTTCGCTCTGTCAGCGAGCTAGTACAAACGTAATGCGTTTTTATAACGTCTCTGTTTAGTTTTACATGATGTGGTTCAGGGTTGGCAGTTTGAACAGCTTCATTTGAGTTACATTTTCTTCACTAAAACGGATGAGTTGATTGCTGTCAATGCAACTAATTGATTATACAAAAATGATTTAGGTCCTAGGTGACAAAAGTGATTTCTATATCCTATTGTTTACCATTATTTTATGTCATTAAAAGAAATGGCCGCATGAAGCATATAGACATAAGTGGAAAGAGCGAAGGGAGGCTTTTGCCTTGCAGTGGGACAACATAAGCTAAAATAATAATACTTTATTATTGAACCCATGGTTTGGTCAATTTTACAGTAGACAGCATAAATTGAAACATAATGAGCACGTTCATAATCCAAATTCATTGAATGCACCTTGACAACCCTACATTCAGTTTACATAAGAAACTGTTCCTATTCCGTCATTATTTTTGTCTCGTCGAACGATAAGTAGGGTGTTTATGTTAAGTATGGTATTACCATTACTATTTGAGGTAATTAATAATTGCGAATAGAAAGCCTTTCGAGAGTTACAAGTCTAATTTCAAGTGTGACATCATAGTATAAAAGTTAATAAGTACCACCTACTGTAGATACTAATATAGATAATCAGTTTGAGGCTTAAATCTTAGATGACTTTTTTTAATACGAAGTTCCAAAAAAGTCGTGGACAAAATGATATGTGTCATAGTGTTCATACATCAACATAAAGTTATTATCAAAATACGGCATAGACCCAAACCCAAAAACCGTTTTCGACAACAAAGACTTTTCATAGTAAACTCACGAACCATGTAATGACAGCCAAAGATGATGCTTCTCAAACATTTGGACATTCGGTCATTGACTTACCCGAAGCTATAAATCAAGAAACTAACATAGATGTCAGATGAACAACCCAAATAGATTTGCAAGACTATGTAGAAGAATTCAATGCTGATTTCGTGTTTAATGACCGTTGAAACGAGCCCAAATTGTTGCGAAAAGTATTTAATCGTCACGCTTCTGACTCTTGAGTTGTTAGGGAGTATTCTTCTTTTGTTTTTTTGAAATTGACTGAGGAGTGGATACAATGGTGTGATGTAATGAAGAGCTTTGAGTTATGGCATATGATGTCATGTCTGATTTGCCCAAGGGAGTAAAGCTATAGTGCTCACATAGGTTTGAGTTCCATTTGTAGACTTAAACTTGTTGATGGCAATCAATGCAGACACAATCAAGAACAGACGACAGCACATCAAGTTACCACAATCTGTCAAATTCTGCGATAGATTTTCAACTTTATGACGATAGTGGAAGGTTAATGTTAGATTAGTAAAATTTAATAGACTCGTATACGTTGACCTGCAGTCGTCTGCACTTATGTAAAGGACTACATAGACCACAGAATTTTTCAATACATTTTTCTATTAACTTCTAATTACTAGTATATTGCATTGGTTCGTTTCTACACTATACCTACCAAAGTAGTACGAGTATACCTACCCAACATCCAGTAGGTACTTAACTTTCGCTAATAGTTATTTAGTAGTTCAATTACCCCCTTTCTAACACAAACCTCAAATACACCATCCCATTAGACAGTAACAATTACGTTTACGTTAACGATTTGCGCATACACATCAGCTACTGTTTACTGAAACTCGGTTACACAATTTCGCGTATACGGACTTCCAAGTTTACGTTCCGACCAAACAGTTTATATTGGCGGGTTCGGAGCGTTGAAATGATTTTATTTCGGGTTATTTAGATGCAAGGAGTTATGACTGGGTCATAATGTGGTGTGATATGATTTTGTGGTTGCGGAATATGTAAACTTTGGTTTATTTCAAGAGTAGTTAGGGTATTTTCATTAATGTTATAGCTTGCTGCGTTCCGTTGCCCGAGTAATCGTATCGAGGCCATAATGGTTATGGAGCCTTAAAGTATTTACTTTCATCAATTTGAATAGTTCTTGCCTTAATTGCCTTCAGGTTTCATTAAATATTACGATGTTTCAGCTAGTCGCCTTACCTTAACATTTAACTCGTTTCAGCACTTAGGATAAGACGAGTAAGAGATGGCCCAGGGCTCGTTACATCTTGAAACTTTTCGACCGTTAAAAGTCCACCCATCATCCTCCGCATCACGGGTGTTTTACTCAATATCTTAATCTCATGAATCTCTTGTAATGCTGACACTATCGTCAATATGTTTGGCACAGATTTTTCGACCATTTCCTCAAACACACAGTCATTAGATATTTTATGGGATCAGATAAACCCAAAAATAGGTTGCCACCTGTCCTTCCGTATCTGTAGTAAATATGAGATTAAATCTGTGGCAGTATAACATTATATTGCACCATTAACTCTTGCAGTTGAAGTTGTGTTTATAACCTTATTCGTCGACTGTGTTACGTGATGTCCTGCTCCATATTTGATTAGAGTTCTATCTAGTGCAAAGAATCCTGAGGTTTCATTGTTCATGCGGTTTTGTAAAAACCTATATTCCACCCATTATTCACTTAATACCACAATACTTGTCTTCCACTTATTTGCATTCAGTGGGTATACGTAGTTTTATCATGATGTAATCTAGCCTATTTATACTACTATCAATATTTTCTGTGGCTATGTTCAAACATCAAACATACTCTGGTGGACCGTATTATAGGATTTGTCTCAGGAATTTGAATTGTTGTTTTCAGTTACAAACTTAGGTTTCACAATACGAAACATCGCAAACATTTCTATCATAATCAGACAAGACTATCCAAACGGTCCTTGGCTGGAGCGATCATAGTGATTGTTATGATTATGTTACTACCTAGTAACAAAAAAACGATCACCAAATTCATCGTCAAAGCGACCTCGAAATCTAGCTAGAGTTGCCTAAAGGCTCCTTTAGCCAACTCTAGCTACGTTGTCCCTAACAAGGCACGGCCGGGTCATTGACTTTTATAGCATCACTTACACGGTACGGTGACGATGCGACGTGCGATTTTCATTATAACTAGGTCAGCTATATGGAAGTAAACAAATTGTCGTTATTGTCAGTTGATGTGTTTGTTTTGTATGGAGTTTCTCTTTTAAAGTTGCAGGTTGCAATGGTTTGTTAACCTACCTCAATCTGTCAAATGTCTTCATTCTTCATAGATTTTCAACCTTATTACAATAGTGGAAGGTTGTTGTTCGATTTGTAAAATTTTACAGATTCAGGTAGCCTGCAGTCGTCTGTAACTATCCAAGTGGTTTTAGCGATCATTAATAATTCTTAATGCGTTATCATTTATTGAAGAAACTTTTTCTTGATATTTTCTTGCAACTACTGCATTTTTGTTGGTGTGAAACCTAGAGATTGTTTCGTCATAATTTCAAGAGATTGAAGAAAATACATACCATCCAAAAGTATGTGTCAAATCTAATAAGTACCAGATAAAACCTAAAACACAGTCCTCTTAAAACAAATGTAGCATCTTCCCTACTAGCCGCTGTCGTATCGTAAAGTATAATGGCTGTCGCGTGATACTCTGATATTATTACGGCTGAACTGGCTTTAGCCGTCAATTATGACCCTTGGGTCTTGAGACCGGGATACAGAAGGGTCTGTCCTACCCTTTTGGAGCTTTCTTTGGCCTTGGCAACTACTTTATATGACTTTAACATGTTCTTTAGTAGAAAATGTGCGAGTAAGACTAGGATGTAGGATTTGTGTAGTAAATGTTTAATGTGAGATCGTGTCGTGCACGTGTCGGATATTGTAAGCAAGATTCTGTTTCCTATACACCGTCTTAGTTTGCAGAAATCTTTTGAAATGAGTTAAATAACGGTGCATTATAATGGTTATAATAGAATGCGTAAGCTTTAAAATGTAGAATCCTATTTATCATCATACTCTTCAGTACGATTGATCTTCAGATTGATGTGGATTTTAATCCACCAGTCAATCACGATTCATGTTTGGTTCCAGTACATAACCCGTCAACCAACCGTGGAAGAACACTACATCACCATCGTATCGTAATCGTATCGTCCATTCTAAAAGCGTAGCATGTGACACAAACATTATCACGCTTCAAGAGCTTTCGGACTGTCCGAACCGCGGCTCCGTGAGTGCGTTCCATATTGAAGGGTTGAATCCCCCTTCACTGAGAGGGTTAATTGTTTGAATTAAAAATAGAATTTCCCCCAGTGGGAGTATTTTGGTGTTGTGGCTTGTATTAAGTAATTAATGTGGTTTTGTATTATATTTGGTCCTTTGGTGCGGCTTCCATTCGAAAGGTGTTGCTGGGTCCCGTTTGAAAGTGATGTTTAGCAAATAGGGCCTTTCATCTTTCAAAGTTTTATGATTGAGTTATTTTTGATTTATTAATTTTGCTTGTACAAAGGTTGATTCCGAATGTCTTCATGGAACGTCGTCGGTTTGTTGGGGTATAAAGGGTCTTGATTATTTTTTAGAGTAGGAAAATTATGTAGATATTTCAGTGGGATGCTAACGCTATTATTCTTTTAAATTATGTATTATTTTTCTTAACATGAATGCTATCTATGCCAGCCTTAATATTTAGCATCTCCAAAAATATACAACAATTCCAACATTCTATCCAAATAAGAAGAGTATTTGCTTAGCTAATAGTGGCATAGTTCAGCATCCCACACTATAATCACCCATAGCAACTTACTTAAAAGTCCTACAGTTGTAACTCTTGCACAACAAGCCATAAACTTCTCTAAAAAGGTTTGCTACACTTAGAAAAGAGGTTACTGACCGCTGACGGCTATAAGCCTTTTATACAACCTCCTATACATAGCTACGTAGAACCTTCGACACATGTTTCAATTGACCCCTCATGGTTGATCGGGTTCACGCATAATTACGTCACAGATCCTAAATCAACATCGATTAGGGGTCATACTAATATTAGCAACAGTTTTATGAGTATAAGGGCTTCTATCATGGATTGTGGACCTTAAGAAGTGTACTTTCGGTTATATTGGGTAAAGTTCTTGATCTTTGGGAGGGTTTGTAAGTATAGAGGAATTCTATCAATCGTGTTTGAGACGATATGGCAAGAAAGGATGATACTTTCGAAGTATGGAAGAAGATATGCAGCGCTAAGCTTAAATGCAATGAAGAAAAGTAAGGGTGGAAAATCGATGGATAATAATCTATGTTGACCTCGGTTTTTGCGAGGTTTTCAAAGATTTTTGGGGTACATGGGAATAGAGATATATCTAACAACACTATAACTCATGATGTAAAGAAACATCAGTACAAGTCAAACAAACAACTTTCTCCAGTTGATACCCGAAACAGGGATGACGGTCAACAGCTGATAACGTTTGAAAAACTGATAAAAGCATTTACATAACCTTGTTGATATTTCTCACGGCTTACAAATTCATTTGACAAAATGTATATCGTACTTTATAACAAGCTGTCCGTCAGATTATAACAAAGCACACAATATCCAGTAATCGGGGACCTAGAATCGTTAGGCCATTTAAAATCAAGACGGCTTACGCTCACCGGTTGCTGACTAGCTAGATATAATTTGGCAAAAATCTACTCGTTCTACAAGCATAAGGGCGATTGTAATACATCGATACAGCTAGTTTCCTATAAAAGCGTAACATTACAAGTGGCTTAGGGACATCGGAACATGGACAAATCCACAGGCTTTAGTCGTCCTCGGTTCAAAGCGGCTCTAGCTCAAGTGTATACCTTCCTTTACAATAAAGGTTAACAAATAAATTGAATACGGACAAAAACTTTTAGCAATTCATTCTAAGAAGCGGTAATTCAATCACCGTTACGAAGTGAATTATTTGTTTTCGGGTTTCTGTGGGATATATTGTTTCGATATTTTATTGCTAAAGTTCCACTATTCATTATCATCATAATTGTAGCCAAAGGAGACCATCTACTACCATCTACAAATCCACCATCCATTCAGCGGTTGGTTCATCTAGGATTCTATGCAGACCCTAGAATTTTTTCACTGTTGAAAAAAATCTACTGATGCAAATTCTACGCTGGTTAGATCCTCCGAACACGAGCGGGATCAGCAATATCTAAAGTTCTTTTTTTGTCGTTCACATGAAGGTGATGCCGGTCAGACAGATGTCTGTGAAATCCTAAAACTGAAAAAAGTACACGACAGGCACAATCTGGCTTGGTCAGGTTTCTAAAATACAAACAAACATTTCGTAGATTTTTGTACAGATATAAAAACTGGTTGATGTGCCTAATTATTTGTAGCGATTAAGCTTTTTGCAGTTTTTATAGAAAAAACTATTATAAGCAATGAAGAACTCATAATTAGTTTCTAAAAGCTTCGAGTAGAAGAGTCTGGCCTTCTTACAAATAAATGAGATTTAGAAGGATATCACCATAATTAACGCATTAGTGTCTAAGAACCTAAACGATTGCGTATAATTCTGGTTGAGTTTGATAACGCCCACGGGAAACTCATCTACGTACAAAACATCGTAGGTGTATGATATTATTATCAGATCTGCCCACGCACCTTTTATTTTTAGCTTTAGGTTATTAATTCTATTCGAGGAAACCATTGTTTAATTTGTGCTTGTTTATAGCAAAAATAAATCATTTAGCCTCCACGCTCATAATTTTCGTGCCCTTATTTATCCCAATTTCTATTTGTAGACGGCTTATTACGGAATTCAATATTCTGTTTATCTCTGGATTTGCTTACTACAGATAGAATTTTGACACTAACTCCATACAAGTAATGTCAAATTCCTAACTCTAGTAAGCAAATCCAGAGATAGATAGGTAATTGGGAACGGCCGTTAGCATGTCTTCTTCAGACTTTGTATCAAGTGACATGTTTCTGCGCTAAGCTGAAGTAGATTAAAACTCCCGTAAGAATTAAGAATATTTTTTCCCAAGCATAAAATGGTGCTAAACTTACGATATGAGTAAATTGGTAACGTGGGAAACGATTGAACGTGCATGCTGCGTGCTTATCGCTCTCTTAAACGTTTACAACCTATTTGTGACGATATTGCGGATAATTTGAATAAGCAAATCAATTTCTTAGATTTTTTTAATATTACGTATTCAAGCCTGGCTTCTCTTAATGTCTTAATAGTCTGTAGTAATTAACATTCATGACTTCATTTGTAATCAACGACGACCGAATTGTCCCGTCCCCGTTTGCAAATCTGATTGTTCCAAATTTTTATTTCGCAAACAATTCGATTGCACTCAATGAATAGTTGAGTGAACACGTCATCAGTCTTCATTTTAGTTAATGTAATCAATGAAAATGTCGTTAATTAATTCATTGTTTTGTTCGTAGATTTTATTAGAAGTGATTTAGCTATCTGTGGTGTTGAATGGAATTTTACTGGCGATGTTAAGGGCAAGTCAAGGCATATTAGATGGAACCTTGAAATGATTTGGTATATTGCTTTTTGATTAGTCTTTTGGACAATTGAAGGTCTTTAGTAAATTACTGATTAATTTACCAAAATGGGCAATCATCATCTCACTGTAAAACATACTCAGATTCAATTAATAAATGAATGACTTCAGTTCTTTAAGGCTGTCGTCATTTCATATTGATATCAGTGATGTATAATAGTTAATTTAAAGTTCATCGGTATTGAAGCATACCTAACTATTTGGGGATTTTTATTTGCCTTGTCAATCAAGCTATTGATTATAATTTCATCGTTGCACACAAGTTCTTTTGAAAACTTTTTCCTTATGTTAAACCTGTTGGGCATAGTTGGACAAGCGAGGATCTTTTTTCGTTCTTTTTTTTATGATTTTAAGTTGATTGATACACCCTCTTGAAGATTTCTTACACTATACACTTTTCGAAGCCATGTTATGAACATTGTCTTTACTTTTTATATATTTTCATTTATAAATCTGGATCTACATGTCCATGTATTTCATCTGCCGCGTCTCCGGATCCTCGAAGCATTTTAAGCAAGTAAACGAGTTCATCCTTCATGTGTACAGTGAAACAATTACCAGCTATCCGTTCACCTGTATGTACAAATTGCTCCCGTCCGTCCATTCAGTGTCCACCTTGAGATACATTTGGGCTTCTGTAAGGGAATTTTGATTTAAGGATTATGGTAGTAAAGTTGTGAATTGAGTTGGAGGTTTTATGAATTAGGTAAACTCATGTGAACAAGAATTTGGATACTTAGTGCTCGGTGACAAAGAAGGAATTTTGGCAGAAGTAGTTATAGAACCTAAACCAAAAGCAATTCTCACAATGCTACCTTAAGAATAATTGGTAGTAGATCAGGGGGCACGGCAGTGGCCCCACCAAGTCAAGCAGAAAAAAGCGGCACGGCCGTACCATACTTTTCTCGAAGCAATTCAGGCCATTTTCGACTCCCTATAATTTCATTGTGGATAAAACTAGAAGCCTGAATTTTCAGCAATTAATCAGGCATTGTATAAATACGGTGTATTTAAAATTTCAGACAATTTGAACCAGTAGTTTAAGAATGACAACTTGGTAAAGTTTCTGAATTTTGTCACTCACTGACTGACTCACCGATCATCAAAAGTATAAGGCACTTCTAGCAGACATAAAGGCTTCAAATTTTGAATATATATAGAGTTCAGTGTCCTTATTATGG